>VMDR010015291.1:0-22472 GCA_007922815.1 Macrotus californicus | reverse complement strand
GCAGTCCACTTTATGGAAGGGCTGGAGAGCTTGTTAGTGTCTGCTTTTGTCGTCCACTTCAATTTAACCGATGTCCCACTGCAAGGACGTGAAATGGTTAAGCAAGCAGCTGGCCACCAAAGGTCAGTTCAAGCCAGTTAGCCAGGCTTGCTTGATGCTGTGGAGATGCCTGTAACAGAAGGGGGAGTAACCTGTGGATAATGGGAGAGGGCCTCTTAGGTCTAGAAGATACTTTTGGTTTATTATGCTGAAAAACACAGCCAATTGAGTATCACATTAGGGTCAGTCTATACGAGAGGCGGGGAAACAGTTCATTGAAAGCGAGAACTTGCCACTGCAGAAAGCATTTGACCACTAAATGTTCAAACACAGGCCTATGGATCACTTGGCAAGAATTACCATACATAGGAAGGTTGATATTGAAGTGCTTGGAAATCCAATTCTCTGATGTCTCTTAACAAAGTCGACTGCATACTGTCAGTCTGTAACCGGAGGGGAGGTGGGAGGGGATAATGGGGGAAACGGGGGAAGGGTTTTCAGGAACAACTATAAAGGACACATGGGCAAAACTGAGGGGGGGGTGGGATCAGGGGAGGGAGGTGGGGATAGCTGGAGGCTGGGGCGGGGAGCAGGGGGTGGGAAATGCAGACAACTGTACTTGAACAACAATAAAAACAAACAACCCCCCCACCAAACAAAGTCAACTGCAAAATAAGTTTCTGTAAATGGAATTTGTATCTTCCTATTAAATTTTTAACAAAATTCTAAAATCAGATCTAGGGTCCCATAAACAGAAGCTGTCCAGCAGACCAGTGGAAGTGCTTGTGAGCAGACCCAGGACATGCTACTGAAGGCGTATTTATAGCACATTCTGACTCCGTATGTGCCTTCTTCCCCCAGCTCCCTCAATTTCCCGTGTTTCTTTACTTGGCTCTTGGGAATCTTGTACTTGGGGATGACCTAATTCCTCCACTAAATATTTATATCAGGGCCTGGCAAATATGGCCTGGGGGCCAAGCCTAGCCTGCGGCCTGTTTTTGTGAATGAAGTGTTGTTGGGCACAGCCTTGATAGTCTATAGCGGCTTTTGCACTTCAATAGCAGAGCAAGTTGTCTGACAGAGCACTGGCCCATACAACCTGAGATACAATTCTGCTTTTCACAGAAAATGATGCTCAACCTGCTGTCTGTTCCTGCTCGCTCTCTCTACCCTTTGGCCTTGGCCCTGAGGGTGTCTGCCAGAAGTTGTACACAAAAACCCTGCCTGATTAGCTGCACGGTAGGTCACTTTGAGGGTAGATCAGGCTCACAAATCATGGCCAGGGAGTGACTGTGTTGGAGGTGCTAACTGAGCCAGGGTCAGGGAAGGCCTGGCAGATGGGGAAGTGTTTGAGCAGCGACCTGGACTGTAGGAAGGTACCATGGAGAGGCTGTGTAAAGGCTTTGAGATAGGAAAGAGCTTGGTGATTTCAGGGCCCTTAAAGCAGGCTGGTGGGAATGGAACCAAGAGGTGGAGGGGCAGCATTGGGGCAGGGGCAGCAGGAAGGCGGACCCTCTCAAGCTGCACCGAGCCTCCAGGTGGACAGCTGCAAAGGGGCTCAGGTCTGATTGTGTCTCAGTATTTGATTCATAGGCTTATTGGGGCTCCCTGTGACTCAGGGAGCTCCTCCGTGGCCAGACATCTGGTCAGATGCTGACCAGATGGTTAGGAGTGGCAGGAGAGGAGCTTAGCCAGCCAGGTGGGGAAGGAAAAGGCCCATGGGGGATGGAGGCAGAGGAAGTGTCTTTCAGGCTGACTGGGGCCACAGGTCAGCAGACAGCAGGGCGACGGCCTTGGCAGGCAGGCCTCAGTCACCCCACACTGCCGGCCAGACCTCCTGAGTTTGTAGCCTCCACAGGAGATGGGCCATAGGGAGGCTCTTAGGGCTGGGTTGGGTACACAGGAAGCAGCGGATAGTCCCCAGAACCTACCTCTGAGCTAGAGCGGAATAGAAATACCAGAAGGGCTTTAAAAAAAAAGTTTTATTGAGATATACCATATTTTGCCATGTATAATGTGCATGTACATTTTTGTGCACGTTACACATGGGATTATTATACCCACGGTATGTAATCATTATACCCATGTATAATGCGCATCCTTATTTTTCCCTAAAAAATTTGGACAAAAAGGTGCACATTATACATGGCAAAATACAGTAATTGGCAAATAAAATTTTAAGATGTTTAAAGTGTACATCATGGTGATTTGATACACATTGTGAAAGGATTCCCACCATCTCAATATTTGACACAGCCATCACCTCACATGTTTATCTTTTGCACATGTGTGCGCATGTGTGTGTGTGTGAATATTTAAGTTTTACTATGTAACCTATATGTGCACTGTATCATCCTTTTAAAACAAAGACTATTTTTGAATTCTGAAACACATTTGGCCCTGAGGTTTCACAGAAGGGACAGTGGGCCCACATTGGCTTGTGTTCATATTGGGACCCCCGTGTCAGAGCTGGCCCTGAGGGATTCAGGTCCCCTGCATTGTGTCCAGTAATAGAGGAAATGGTAAAACCAAAAGCAGTGACTTCCTCTTGTCAAACACCACATCCTAACACCCTGAAGACATGTCTGCAAATTCTCTTTATAGTGCCCGCCCTGGCTCCCCCTGTGGACAGACTTTCTTATTTGTGGTCTCTCGATCCCAAACCTCAACAAGTCTCTGGTCTTAATCTAGCTCTGGAGCTGCCCATCCGACTCAGTTCACCTGATGAGGGTGCCTCCTAGAGCCACGCTTTGCTTTGATTCTCAGAGGGAAGGGGAGGGAAATAGGGGAGGCAGTGAAGCTCAGTGAAACACAGGGCAGGAGAGAGAGAACAGGGTGTGGGAGGGAGGTGCCAGCCTCAGACTGGCTTGTGTATAGTCACAGCACCAAGCCCATGTATGCGGGCATTCGCTGTGGTTTCCCCCTGTCCAAATTTACATGTTGAAGCTCTAACCCTCAGTACCTGAGAATGTGATTATACTTGGAGATAGGCCTTTAAAGAGATAATGAAGTTAAAATGAAGCTCTTAGGGTATCCCCTCATGCAGTATGACAGGTATCCCTATAAGAAGAGGAGATTAGGGCACAGGTATGTGTGCACACAGAGGAAAGGACATGTGAGGACCCAGTAAGAAGAGGGCTAACTGCGAGCCTCAGGAGAAACCAACCCCAACCACACCTTGACTTCTTGCCCCCAGAACTGTGGGACAATGAATTTCAGTTATTCAAGTCCCCTAGTCCCTGGTGCTTTCTTATGGCAGTCCATGCAGACTAATACAGCATCTTAAAGATACCTCTAACGCAACTCCATTCCCACCCTCAGTGAAGGACTACAAACAACTTACAAGGTCAGGGATGTAGTTTTGGGGTCTAAAGAAGAGTCAGCACAGTAAGTCTGTCCTTTTCAATAGACCAGACCCATGGAGGTAAATGCCCACCAGCCCCCTTTAACAAGACATTTCTTGGGCATGGCTTGCTCTGTTCTCTGATTCTGGTCTGGCTTTGTTCAAACTCCCATTGCTTGCTTTGAGGTAACTGACTTTGACCACACATTTCAGCTGTGTCTCTTCGGCTGAACCTCGGGCAACCTTGGTGTCATTTGTGTGCAGTGGTGGGCAGCAACCTATCTGATGGCTCACGATGATGTGTGTCTCTTCCCAATACCACGTGCAGTCATGTCACTTTGATGGCCTGAGGTTGGCTATGGTGGGAGTATCTATACCTTGGCACACAGTACATATCAGGGCTTTACCCTCTGAAAGTGGGTGTATCAGCACATCACTGCCAGCAGCCTATACCCATGGCCAGCCTTCTGTGCGCCCAGCCCAGGGTCTGAAGCCCTCTGTTCTGCTTACCTGTTTAACTCCTGGAGAAAGAGATGAGGCAGTTCATACCTTGCCCTATTGGTACCTCAGGAGGAGGGTCCATCTTGCTGGCTGGGACAAAGCTGGCTCAGGCTGATGACCAAAGACAGGCAGGGTCCACACTCCAGAGATTAAACACCAAGCCAGCAAGACCCTGATACTGTGGTCAGAAGAATACTGGCCCCCTAAAGATCACCTCTTCCTAATCCCTGGCATTTGTGGATGCCACCTCACATGACAGCAAGGGTGTACAGATGTGATTAAGGTAAGGACCTTGAGATGGGAATTACCCAGGATTATCCAAGTAGGTCCAATGAAATCATAAGGGTCCTTATAAGAGGGAGGCATGAGGGGCAAAGTCAAGAGCAGGTGATGTGAAGGGGACAGAGAGATTGCCAGGTTGTCAGATTTGAAGAAGGAAGAAGGGGCCACCGGCCAAGGAATGCAGTCGACACCTAGAAGTTGAAAAAAGCAAGGAAACAGATTCTCCTCCAGAGCTTCCAGAGTGACCAGCCCTGCCAACACCATGACTTTGACCCAATGAGACTAGTTTTGGACTTCGGGCCTCCAGGACTCAAGATAAAAAATAAATAGTTTGTTTATTTATTTTGAGGTAAAAACTTATGGAATATAAATTTAGCCATGTTGAAGTGTACAATTCAGGGGCATTCTCACCATCCTGAAAGGAACTCTCACTTCCCTTTCCTCCCCGCCCCTGGCAACCACAACCTGCTTTCTGTTTCTCTGGCTTTGCCTATTCAGGACACTTCACATAAAATGAGCCACGCAATATGTGAGCTTTTACGTCTGGCTTCTTTCACTTAGCATAATGTTTTTCAAGATCCATTCATGTTGTATGTAGCACGTGTAGGTACTTCGTTTCTTTTTATGAATGAACAGCATTCCGTGTGCGGATAGTCCACATTTTGTGAATCCATTTGTTAGCTGATGGCCAACTGTGTAGTTTCCATCATTTTGGCTATTGTGCATAGTATTGCTCTGAACATTTAGGTACAATTTTTAAATCTGTTTTCAATTCTAATGCATGTTTTTAAAGTTACAGAGTTTGTGGTAATTTGATACAGCAGCAACAGAAAACTAATAGACACTCAGCAAGAGAGACCGCCCCCCACCCTGCCCCACCCAGTGTTGAGTCACAGTCTCAAGTGTGGGGCTGGACTCCTTGAGCACTTGCTTGTTCAGAGCTGATGAAGCCTGCTTGGGCTTGCAGAGAATATTATTCCAGCTGGCTGGCCCGTGGTGCCTAGCAGAAAGGCTGAGTCTGAAACCCGAAGAAAGAGAAAAAGCCAAGGGCAGGGGTGAGCAGAGGGGCAGGCTGTGGCTTGCTGAGGGCTCTCATGACCTCCTTCCTCCCTCCCTTGATCTCCATGGGGCTGGCTTAATGGGGATCTCATGAACTCTTTAGCCCTCAGCAGGTTTTAACCTCATGGGACTCTCCTTTGTGGTCAGAGAGTGATCAATGTGCCTTCTGTTGTGGCACAGCCTGCAGGCCTGGACCTGTCCCCCTCCTCCCAATTAGGCCTGCTGGCCACCCACCATTGACCTGGCAGCATGCGGCCCCTTTCCCAACAAAAGACATGGATTATTAACACACAGGTCAAAGACCTTGACCCTGCCACTGTTTCCTCCAATGATGATGGCAGCGTGAACGCTGACCCAGAGTCTGGGGCCTGACAACAAGGGTTCTCTCCTGCCTCTATCTCAGCCTCTCTCCTCATTAAAGCAGCCATCCTTCATGGAGTAATGCGCTCAGACCCGCCTCCCATTTATCAGCTTTATTAACCTACTTTTTATGCCGAAGCCGCACAGACATTCTCAGCGTTTTGTCCTGAGCAACTCGTCACCCACAGTTCACTGCACACCCTGTGTCCACACTCCTTTGTCATCCTGCTGATGCCCCCCAGTCCCTGCCGCCACCCTCTCTTTGCCTGTCAGGGTTTTTCTCTCTCTGAGGTACATGACCTCAGGATCCATAATGATTTAAAAATTCTTTCTGGCGTTTTAAATAGGGATTTCCCCTCCCCTGCTTGTGAATCCAAGAGGCCATGCGGAATCGGTTTCAAATCACAGCTTGGTCACTGTGTGACCTTGAGGAGTGTTCTGTTATCTGTTGTTGCTCAAACAAACCCTAAAGAAACCTGCAAATGTAGGGGCATGAATGGATCACACCACACTTAGTGCCTGTCATGATTTCTATGGTCCGGAATCCTGAAGTGCTTGGCTGGGCAGTTCTGGGCATGAGGGGTCTCTCTCCTACTGTTTCAGGCAGGTGGGGGCGCTGGAGGAGGAGAGGGGTAGAGGGGGCAGGGCCAGGGGAATGGGGTCAGTGGGGGCCGGCTGGGGATGTCTCTTCATGTGGGCAGAGCCACAGGGTTAGTTCGGGCTTCTTCGCAGCGTGGTGGCCGGTGGTCAGACTGTTTACAGGGCAGCCCAGGGCTACTGCGCAAAGGTCCTAGAGAACATCCCTCCTGCCCCATTGAACTGATTGTAGGGTTGCTCCAGAATCAAGGAGAAGGGCCATCGATCCACCTCTTGAAGACAAGAGTGTCAAAGGATTTGCAGCCATGTTTTAAAGCCACTGCAAGGAGGCCATTTCTTGTCTCCGAGTCTCAGCTTCCACATCTATGAAATGGGGCTAATAATTCTTCACTGGAGCATTGTTGTGAGGGTTGCGTTAAATATCTGTTAAAATGTCGGGGACCCAGTAGGTGTTGACCCACACTCAGGGCTCTGAGGGGAGGTGGGAGGGCTGGCAGTTGCCTCCAGAGCTGTGAAGGGCCCTTCCTGATCCAGAATGTGAGGCATGTCTTGGGTTAAAAGAGTTTGTCTTCCTGGGTTCAGCTGAAAGGAAACGTCCTAGAGGGATTCCCAAGCCATGACATCCTTTGATATATATCTGAGTAGCTTAGTTGGGGGAGCCAGCTAGTCTGTCACCTACCTGGGCTGGGACATGAGCCTTGGAGGGTTGAGGCAGGAGAAAGTTTGGTTTCCATGCTCTCTTTCCTGAATGCACCGTGGTATTCATGCCCCATCCCCCTCCCTTTCAGGCTGTGGAGTCCACAGGGGTGAGGCTGTTTCAGCCCCTTCTTGGCTTTCTCATTGGCAGCCCCAGGCTTGGTACAGCATGGCAGTATTGTGCCAGGGTCAGTGACAGATGTGGACCCCTGTTGAGGGGGTAAGGTTGGAAAGACAAGATGGAGTAGAGGAGAAAGGGTTGGGTAGTCTGGGGAGGTTCTGAGTGGGTGAACCTAAGATGGAATGTGGTCCAGGTGGGAGAGGGGAGCAAAGGGGCAAGGATGGGGTGTTCAGAGGGCACGGAGTGAACAAGGTTGGCTGGATGTATGGATGACAGGGTTATATGTTAGGTTAGGAGCCCTCTTGATGCTAATCAGGTAGGTTTCCTTACTCTTCCCAGATCCCCCACCCTTGAGGGCTCCTCGATTCTATAGGCCCCAGGAGCCTTCACAGTCATGCTTCAAAGTCAAGCCTGGCCTTTTCCTCTTGTCCTTCCTCAATACTGTAGTCACTTTAGTTCCCCAGGTGTGCTGGGCTGTTCACATCTGCAGCAGGCCCTCTGGGCTCCCTGTCCCTTTCTTCAGGTATATGATGGACCACAATATGCTTATGGAACTTGGTACCCTCCTCCAGTCTCAAGAGATAATTCAAGATTGGTCTAATCAGTCATAGCAATCCCATTCCTCTTTGCCAGTGATTGGTCTAAGGTTGAGCTTTTGATAAGATGCTGGCCAATGTCACAGAAAGTCAGCTGGGGCTTCTGTAAATTTTTTTTTTTTCCTAATAAAAGAAGAAAGCCGTGTGAGAAAAGATCTGTTAGGCTCTGGCTGCCTCCTGCTTCCTACTTTTAGCATAGTTGTGTGAGGATGTGATATTTGGATTTGTCTCAGCCATCGTCAAACTATGAGGCTGAGAGTGGAAAGACAACAAGCCCCAGGCTGAGAAGTCAGACAGAGAGATCCTGGGCTGATGATGACATCACTGATCAGCTCCTTCCAGCCTGAAGTCACCTACCTCTGGACTTCTTAAATTATGTCCCTGTTGCTTAAGCTTAAGTTGGGGATTCTATACCTCACAGAATCCTAATGGATTCAACTTTTCCTAATGGATTCAACATCTCTGAACCTTTGCACCTGGGATTCACTCTGCCTGGAATGTGTTTCTCACTTGTCTGACCAGAAAATGCTCATCTTTCAAGACCCAACTCAAATGTCACCAACCCCTTTCTTCAAAACCTTTAGAGTGGGTGGTTTCTGAGATCCTTCTTGCTTGGCTGCTTGGTGAGTTTATGAGTTGTGTTGGTTATAGTTTCTGGAGGAGAGACATTGTTCTTATGCATATGTGGTGTGGGACAAGCTCAGGGGCCTCTCACCTTGATTGACACCTGGTGACAGGTAGAATGATGAAGGGGTTAGTGATGTAGTCTGGAGTCAAGTTATGTGGATGAGAGACAGCTATGTGACTTTGAGCAAAGCCACAACTTAACTTCTCTGTGCCTCACTTTCTTCTCTGTGATGTGAGGATAATAATGGTGATTCTCTCACAGGGTTATTATGAAGATTAAATAAAGTGAAACATATAAAAATGTTCAACATGGCCTGCTTCAGTAATAATAACTCACTTTTACTGAGCTCTTGCTTACTATATAATGGCATTGTTATTAAACTAGAAATCATTTAATTAATTTTAATTTAATCTTACTTAATTCAGCCTAGCGCATTGAGTTTTTTTGGCACATCCTTAAATTTTGTGCCTGAGGCAAGTGCCCCACTCACCTCTCCCTAGTTTTGATGTTAGTGCTGTGGAGGACTCAGGAGAACTAACTTCTCATGGAATAACCAAAAGCTTGAAGTTAAAAGGCTCTGACCAACTTGCCCCTGAGGCCAGAAGGTTGGGCGTCTTCTTAGCAAGGCCAGCTTCAGCTGATGACTTTCATAAACCTTGGGTAGCAGTTTGCCCTTGGAGCAAAGCTCCTTCCAGGCCTTCCCAGGAATGAGTGATTGGACCTCCTTGTGAACAGCAAGCCCCATAGAACTCTTCTGACATGGGTTCTTTCCCAGGTAGTGGTGATGGAGGTGGCTGTGGTGGTGATGGTGGTGGAGGTGACAGTGATGGTGGTGGTGATGGAAGTGGTGGTAGAGGAGGTGATAATGATGGTGGTGGGGGTGATAGAGAGAGATGGAGGTGGGGGTGTAGTGATGGTGGTGGTGATGGATGTGGTGGTGGTGATGATGATGGAAGTGATGATGGTAGAAGAAGCATAATTGGTAGGCATAAAATAGATGGGGAGAGGCCAAAAATGGTATAGGAAACAGAGAATTCAAAGAACTTATATGTACAACCCATGGACATGGACTAAGGTGGGTAATGCTGGAGGGTTGGGAGGTGCAGGGCAGAGAGGGGATAAAGGGGGAAAAATTGGGACAGCTGTAATATCATAATCAATAAAATATACTTAAAAATAGAAAAAAAAGAAAAAAGAAAACACATTAAATATAAAAAAAAAAAGATATCAGCCCAGGCTCCATAGCTCAATGGATTGAGTGTGGGCTGTGAACCAAAGGGTCATCAGTTCAATTCCCAGTCAGGGCACATGCCTGGGTTGCAGGCCGAGTCCCTGGTGGGGGCATGTGAGAGGCAACCACACATTGATGTTTGTCTCCTTCTCTTTCTCTCTCCCTTCCTCTCTCTCTAAAAATAAATAAATATTTAAAAAAAATCTAAAAAAAAAAGATATCAGGTACCCAGAGGTTTTATGTAGTCACTAATTTTGGTTAACCCTGGGAAAATTTCCTCTGCTCTCCACCTATCAGAAGGGCTTGGATGGGAAGCTCTCTGAGGGCTCTTTCTTTTTCCAGTTCTTATTCCAGAGCTGGATTAAAGTTAACTCGGCCAAAGACTTTTGAAAAATGCCTTTAGAAGGTATTTGTCTTATACTCACATGCTTACAGCCGGAGTTGCTCTCAGGGCAGAGATGAGCATGATGAAGGTGTCTTATTGGTGTTGCGACTTTCAGAAACAACTTTTCTGAGACCTGTGAGCCTCTGTCTTGCACTGAGAGGTGAACACTGAGGCTCACCTGTGGCAGGTGAGGCGAGCTCCTGGGATGGTTCCTGGACTTGACCCTCCTGGGTTGTAAGCAGCCTGCCCTCCCAGGGTAACCCTTGTAACTTTTGCAGAATCCATGCAATTGGGATTTGCAAGAAGAACACTGAGGTCATCAGTCTCCTGCAACCTGAGGAGGGTCTCGGTCGGCTGACAGCTGCAGGTTTTCCTTGGAGGGCATCGCTTTCTGCTGATTCTGGTGAACTTGATCCACCCATAAGATGGGGAAGCTGTTCCTTAGGTCTGTGCCATGCCTACAAATGTGGTTTCACTGGTCAGAGCCTTTTTCTGGCCCTTGAGTGTGATCTGAGGACTTCAGTGAGTAGGGGGAGGGGGTCATTCCATAGCACAGCAACCAGGACATCCTTGAGTCTAGTTGAGGAGAGGGCCAGGCTGGGGAGGAACTTTTCTTTAATGATTGGGAAATGATCTGGCTTTTCATGGTTACCATGTTTGCCGTGAGGTTCTGACCTCCAGGTGTGCTTTCCACCTGAGATTTGAACCATATTGGTGCCTGGTTTCTATTTCCAGGCAAGGTCCCTGTTAGGTCAACCATCCACTAGCTGTTCACTTTCTCTTCTCATGCCTTCCCCCAAAACCAGCCCCAGACCCAGGTGGTGACAGGTTTTGTTCTCATTGTCATGGGCAGAGGGGGTCAGTTTCAGCCCATTCTCCACAGTGGCAGGGGTTATGTGGGCTTCACCTGTCTGTCCTCAGGGATGGGCACCTGTGGGCATCTCATTTCTGCTGCCTTGCCTATGCAAGCACTTACAGGTATGCAGAAAGGACAACTTGCTCAGAATGCTGAAGGAAGTGTACATGCAGCTAGCAGGTGCTTGCCTGCCAAAGCAGAGTGACTAGACACTGGGGAGGCCCATCCAGCCCTGGGCAGGTTCTCAGTTCTGAGGTTGTACTGCCACCATGTTTGGATGTTGTGATGCTTAATTTTATGTGTCAACTTGACTGAGCCACGGGATGCCCAGATATCTGATTAAACACTGTATTTCTGGGTGTGAGCGGGTTGCTAGAAGAGATTGGCATTTCCAGTGGTGAACCAAGTAAAGCGATGGCCCTCCCCAGTGTGAGTGGGCATCACTCAACCTGTTCAGGGTTCAAGTTGAACAAAAAGGCAGAGGAAATCAGAACTGGATCTCTGCCTGACTGCATGAGGGGAAACATCAGTCTTTTTCTGCCCTCGATTGAACTTACCCCATCAGGGCTCCAGGGGACCCAGGAAAGCCAGTGGTATAAATTCCATTCTGAGTCTGAAGGCCTGAGGACCAGGGAACCCTGAGGGTGTGAGTCACAGGCATCTGGGCATCCCATGACCCCAGGAGGTTCACATGGGAAATTAACCATCACACTGGATTGGGTCAGGTGCACTGAGGATAATCTCTTTTAAAGCCAGCCATGCCGGGTAACATCATGTAGTGACTATCCCATTGCTTTCCTCCTTGGGGAGGTGAGGTTATTCAGGGTATGTACACTGGGGGTAGGACAATCGTGGGGACTGTATTAGTTTCCTAGGGCAGCTGTAAAAAATCACCACAAACTTGGGGAGCTATTCTCTCATAGTTCTGATGACCGGAAGTCCAAATCCAGGTGTCTGCAGGGCCATGCTGTCTCTCAAGGCTCTAGGGAAGAATCCTTCACCTCTCTCCTAGCTTCTGGTGTTGCTGGGAAATCCTTAGTATTCCTTGGCTTATAGGTGTGTCACTCCGGCCTCTGCTTCCATTGTCACATGTGTTCTCCCTGTGTGTATCTGTGTCTCTTCTCTTTTTAAAATTCTTTTATTTATTTTAGAGGGGGAGGAGGGAGAAAAACATCAATGTGTGGTTGTGGGGACCTGGCCTGCAACCCAGGCGTGTGCCCTGTCTGGGAATCGAACTGATGACCCTTTGGTTCACAGGTCGGCCCTCAATCCACTGAGCCACACCAGCCAGGACATCGTCTCTTCTTATAAGGATGCTAGTCATATTGGATTTAGGGCCCACCATAACACAGGATGAACTCATCTTAACTCGGTTACATCTACAAAAGACCCTATTTCCAAATAAGGTCACACTGAGAGGTACTGAAAGTCTTTCTGGGAGACACAACACAGCCCACAGCAGCAGCTATGTCAGATTTAGGCCTACCGAAGAGGGTGGTATTGGTTTGTTTAAACTGGGCCCTCCAGTGTAGCTAGTCAGGGCCACCCCAGGAGGGGAGCAGGGCTGAGCCGAGTGGGCTGTAGATTCCCTGGTGCAGCCTGTACTGAACTGTTTTGTGTCTCGTGGGTAAGATATCACTTGGAAAATAGGTCCCATTGCTAAATAGGGGCCTGAAAAGCCCTGGATGAGGTGGTTACTAAAGAGCCCTTTGAAGATTCTCAGGCACTTTTCAGTCCCTGCAGAGCCAGGAGGAAGGGTAGGACCAGGAGGGATTTGCTTGGGCTGAAAGGAGCCTTTTCTAGGCCTACCTCAGAGCTGGGTGGAGAGGGGCTGCGCCTTTCTCTGTCTCTCCTCCAGGCAGGTCAAGGGGCATAGGGCAGGCAGTGCTGGACCTGCTGGCACTGGCCATGAACCAGAGTCCACTTAAGCTTCTGAAAGGCTGAGGTAGAGCAGGTTCTCTCTGGGGTAACACATGTCAGCAAGGACCCCAGTGAGAACAAAACCCAAGGGTCAGAGGTGGGACAGTAATGGGGGGGGGAGCCTGTAGAGATCAAGCCGTAAGGGTCTGAGGCAGGGGCACAGCGGGGCTGAGGACCAAGAGCCAAAGGTGGGAAAGGTGGGGCTGAGCTGCAGCAGGGAAGGACTCATCGGGGAGGGTCTTGGGTGAGCTGACTGACCTCGGTTTTCCTGATGGAGCGTGTGTGATATGAGCAGTGGGTTGTGCCAGTTTAAAAAGTCGATGCCGTAGGACCACTACCCTCATCCTCCAAATTCTCAACACCCCTCCAGAGCCCCTGGGACTTCAGCCCTAGTGCTTGTGAGAAACTACAAAGAATTTCTAGACTTCTCTTGGAGAGAGACAAGCCATCTAGATGCTGAGTGGTTAGGAGGTAATGGTGGGTGAAATAAAACACGTGTTTTTATACACGGAGAAACTGGGACTGCAGGCAGGAATGTAAAATGGTAGAACCACTTTGGCAAACAGGTTAGCAGTTTCTTAAAATGTAAACACACCCCTACCCTATAGGCCAACCATTTTGCTCCTAGTACTTACTCAAGAGGAAGGGGAATATGTGTCCATACAAAGACTTACACACAGATGTCGGTAGCGGCTATATTTGTAGTATCTCACAGCTAGAAATAGCTCAGCTGTCCATCGGCTGGTGCACTGGTAAACACATTGCGGTCTCATCATACAAGGAAATACTGAACGATAAAAAGGAACGAACCAGCGATGCGGGTAACGGCAAGGACGATTCCTCACGTGGTTGTGCTGAGTGAAAGGAGCCAGACAGAGGGCGGTAATACAGCAGGAGTCCATGTGTATAAAACCCTAGAGAATGCGGACTCACCTGTCTCATCAGAAAGCAGACCAGTGGTTGTCTGGGCACAGGAATGGAGGGCACGGAGGGGTCGGAGGGAGGGATTGCAAAGGACTCAAGGAAACTTTGGGGGGTAATAAATAAGTTCACTGCCTGGACTGATGATGGTTTCCCAGGTGCCTACACATGTCAAAACCAGCCAAATAACATACCTTAAATATATGCAGTGTAGCCTGTGTCAATTATACTTTCATAAAGCTGTTTAACCGTAACAATAAAAAAGAGCTAGGAGTGGAGTTGCAGGTGCCCTGAAAGAGTTTTGGCTGCGGGAGGGTGGAAAGGAGCTCCTCTATGTGCTCACACCCCTAGCAGCTCGGCCTCCGGGTAGACACACGCGCTGTGCTGAGGCTGGCTGCGGGCAGCTCGACGTTCATCTGTGGCTCTCTCTAGAAATGCTTGGAGTGCAGAGGCTGCTCTGAAAGCAGTCAGCAAGCCTTTATGAGGCCTGCAGGTGATATTTCTTGGCCCCTGGAGGCTGCTCTGTGCCTCGATGAAGGCAGCGTTTATGAAAAGTAAATGTCTGATAAGTAATCAAGTAGGTTCTTGAATATCTCAAGGTTTTCTGGGAATGGGATTTAGAAGCCTGTGTGGTTCCCACCATCCCCAAACCCGAGATGCCCAGCAACTGCAGAACTCACAAGGTTTAAAGTCATTCTCCCCTCTGCTATGCCTCTGAACTTTCAAAGCATTTTGCTGGAACTCTTTCTGTTCAGTGTTGAGGCTGGCTGGGCCTGGCTCCTCCAGTCTGGGGGTGGGGGACATGGAGAGGGTGTTCAAAGTCTGGCCCAGCAGAGGCCAGTGGACTGGGGGGAGACGGCTGGTGGCAGCGGCTGGCCCAGGGGTCAGCCTGTAGCTGGTCAGCCCCTGGGATGTTCAATATGGGGTACAGGGAGGGGATCCTCCAGCATGTAGGCCAGGTGTGGAAGGTGCTCTGAAAATCTGCTGTTTTTTAGCCAAAGACCAGCCAGCTTGCTGACACACAGGGGGCGCAGCTGTCCCACGCCAGCATACTCTGGTGCATTGGTACAAATGGTGGGCATTTTGGCAGTATCCGTTCAAATGAAAATGCACGCATCACTTGCCGCAGCAGCTTGATTTCTAGGGTTTTATAACATAGATGTCCTGAAGCACATAAGGAACAACAGGGCCTAAAAGGATAGTTATTGCCGTGTTGCTTGTAATAGTAAAAAACGAGAAAACAACACAAATCTCCATCCAAAGAGAGACATTAAATAAATTATGGCCTGCATGCCATGGACTGTGCAGCCATAAAAACCGAGGAAGCCTTTCGGCACCCACAGGGGCCAATCTTCGAGAAACAGTAGTAGTGAGAAAAGCAAAGTGCTGCAGTGAACAATGTGCATGGTGTTATTGTTTGTGCAAAAAATGTGCACGCACAGACGTGTGTGCACACACAGATATGCATGGAAAAGGGACACATCCGTGACCAGAAGGGGGCAGATGGAGGTGAGCTCTCCCCCCACCCCCCTGGCTCCTGCCCCAACAGCCTCTTGCAGTGGGTTCGGGGACGCCCCCTACACCCACCCCAGGATCAAACTCACCCAGAGAGAGGCCCAGCCCCCAGACACGCCCAGGGCCCCTTTGCCGCAGGCCTGTAGGCCTGACCAAACTCTCTCTCTCTCCACGTCCACAGTGGCGGCTTCAGCTCGGGCCTTCGTTTCCCTCCTGTGAGCCCTGCCTTTGCCTCCCTGAGTGTCCACCCAGCCTCCAGAGTGATCCACGTGCAACACAAGCCTGACCACGCCACTTCTTTCCGTAAAACCTTCTGTGACTCCCGTTGTCCCCAGGATGCAGTCCAAGCTCTGCCTCATGATGTGAAAGTCAGATACAGCCTGGCCCTGGCTCCCTTCTCCGAACTTGGCACTCTTTCCCCAGGGAGCCCCTGCTGGCCTTGTAGAGTGTTGGCCTCTTAAAGCCCCTCCTTCTTGCCACGTGTCTCCTCCCCTTGCTGCATCTCCTCTTGAAGGGGCTGCAGGACTCTCCTCAGTTCTTCACCCCTCAGTCTTGGTGCCACATTCTCAGGCTGGGATGTCCCTGCACAGCTCTGGTTTGGATGTTCTTGTTCTAGGACCCCATCTTGCTACCAGGGAGACCCTGTTTCCTTGCCTAAGGATCCCCATGAGGTTACTGATTCATCTCTATGTGCTCAGCACATTCTGGATACATGCTCTTTGAAGGGTTTTAATGAACATGGGTTTGGTCCTTTCCTCGGTCCACCAAAACTGGTCCACATTTGCCCTAGCTCCGCTTTGCTGGTGGCCACCGCAGGACTCCAGGTTGTCACAGTGCCCAGGACCAATGTTGGGGTAGGGGAGAAAGTCTCCTCTTGCTTTGATTCCTCTTTTTGAGAGGGTGCCACGGTAGTATGGCCCGGGCCCTTACATGATGCTGAGTTCTTTGAAACACCTGATTTTGTTTTAACCTGTATCCTTACCTCTCTCTTGGATCCTGCTATGAGACTGAGGGCCAAGCAAGGGACAGGTTTACCCAGCAGACACCCTAGTGTCCTCAGAATCCATGAGCCTTCGGTCGTTTAAGACATTGCTTCTGGGACAGGTGAGCAGCCTGGTTTCTTTCACCTGAGGATGAGTTGTTTCCTGTGAGGGTGCTTTGGACCCATTTTTCAGTCCACCCACGTGACTGTGTATGTCACTGTGGCTTCAGACAAGGCTCATTTGGTTTTTTCCTCCCAAAGCAGACCTCAGTCCAGAGAATTCTCATCCCGACGGGACTGGGGGTGACAGTGATGGCGCCATCTGAAATTCTTTACCACAGAGTGGCATTTATTGTGTGTTTGGTGTTTTATACTGCTAAAAACAAGACAACGGGCCTCAAAAGGGAGTCACTTATGCTAAGCCCCATGTCATCAAACTGAGACTTAATTATAGTTTTGTTCTCCCAGAAATGGAATCTTAAACCAGCCAACCAGGAGTCACCTGATGAACATTAGTTAGAGAATCTGCCTGTTAAGCCCCTGCCATCCCCTATTGAGGAAGTAACCTTGCCATAACAGATGCTTTTTTCTTTTTTTGCCTAGTACAAATTTCTTGTTCCTGCTCCCTTCTGTCGATAAAGTGTCTTGCCTGGAACAGTTCTTTGGCGCTCCTTTCCATCTGCTAGACTGGGTGCTTCTCGATTCATGAAGTTGAATAAAGCCAGTAAGATCTTTAACATTTACTCAGTTGAATTTTTTTTAAAACAATACTCACAATCTATAACATTTTGTATGTTACTCTATAACATATATTTACACTTGTTTTATAAGACAATGCTGTTTAAACCTTGCTGCTGAAAGCACGGCCTATGGACCGGAAGCTCAGACATACCTGGGAGTTGTGAGACATCCAGAACTGTGGGCCCTACCCCAACTTACTGAATCACAACGTCACTGGCCTGGTTCCTGGGTTAAGCTGGCTTCTATTCCCTTGGGAAGAGTTGTCTTTTGGGAGGGCTCTTGTGGCCCATCCTTTTAGTTTAACAGATGTCCCTGTGTGTTACAGTTTGAGATGCACTTTGAGATGGCTTGTTACTGAGTATGATCCAGGAAGAGGTGCCCTCTTCACCCTGTGGGTACCCGACCCCTGTGGTACACATACCTCAGTTTGAGACTCATAGGCCCAAGTAAAGGTTGCCACTTCATAACATGCTGGGAAGGTGGGGACATGCTCTTTGATTGGCCTCCCAGGTGTGAGGATTAGTGACCAGGTACTCGAAACTCTAATAATTGTTAACACTTACTAAGGCTCAGCATGCACCAGGCACTAAGTGCTTTCCTTGTGCAGTTCTTTTAACCCTCACAGGAGACCCCTATCTCAGAAGAGAAATCTGACATTTGCAGAGATAAAGAACTGGGCCACGTCACAGAGCCAGGAAATGGCAGAGCCACACAGCGTCAGGCGGAGAGCACCAGGGAGGCCTGTCCACGGGGAGTCACCTTAGTTTCCAAGCTCTAGCCTCCCCACCTTTGTCTCCATCAGGAGAAGAGAGGGGTGGGTGGTCCCACATGGAGGAGGCGCCCGCATGTAAGGGCATTTAGAGCTGGTCTCAGCCATTGATTCTCAAAGCCTGGTACCGGGAGCAGTGATACCAATACTACCTGGGAACTTGTCAGAAATGCAAATCCTGACATCCCTTCTACCTGCACCCCTTCTCTGGGGGGTGGAGTTGTGTTTTAACAAGTTCTCCAGGGGATTCTGATGCCTGCTAGAGTTTGAGAACCATTGATCTAGCCCAAGACTTTCATTTTATATCTGGGGAAATTGAAACCTGGAGAAGGGAGGGGGCCAGCTCATGGATGATTAATGGGGGAATCCAGATCATCAGTGTTCTCTCCCACACTGCACTGCTTCCCCCAAACCTCTGATATTTGAGCTCACCATACATATATTTGAGTCTCATACATATTCCACTGGGTCAGACACAGTGGAAACTCCACCCCAAGTGAGGCCACACTGTGAGGCCCAGCTCAGGGGGGTTAGCAAATGTCTCTGTAGCTCCTCATGACTAGACCCTCCTCTGCTCTCAAGAGGCAATGTGTCTCTGGTGGGTGGATCTTCTACCCTGTAGATCACCTAAGCAAGTCTCTCTCTGTGGGCTGAGAAAGCACAGAACCAGGCCTGCAGCTTTGGGTTCTCCTGTAGCCTTCACGATTCACTAGCTCTGGCATCTTGAGCCAGTTACCTTAACCTTTGTGGGCAGTGACTTTTGTTGTTAGAGACGTTCTCCATCTCCGCTAACAGCGCATTACTCTGAGAACTGAACAAGGTAACATCGATACTGTCAGGCTAGCTCATCAACGAATGTCCCTCCCTCCTGGGACAGAAGTGGTCAAGGCAGAGCTGCCTCCACACCTCTCCTGGAGGGAAAGAAGTGAAGTGTCTGAATCCCTGGGGCCTGGGATGTGGGTCAGATGCAAAGTAAATAAAGGCAGTGCCGAGTGTCAGCACAGTAGGTAATTAAGCAGAATGACTGCAAACTGTTCATAAAACAGTTTGCTTAGGATGAGCTGCAGAAGCGAGCTAACGGAGCATCAATCCGGCAGTCTGGCCGTTTTCTCCAAGGGAAAACCATCGCTGTGTATTATTTTCCCCCAGTGTTGATTTAAACAAGCACAGTGAAAGCTCGAACACATGCAGCGGCTTTGCGGTTGCTCTGGCCATTTAAGCAACTTTATTTTCAGAGCACCCAAGAGGCTCCAAGGACTTTGCTGACTGCAGGAAATATGTTTCTGCTGCAGACCTCTGTCTCAGGAGCAGGCTGACCGTTGCCACTGTTTTACTGGTGGGGAAAACGGAAGATCACAAAGGGTAAACTGTTTGCTCCTGGGCACACAGTGGAAAGAGGATTGTGTTTTGCTGGAACTCAGAGTTTTTCCATCTGGAAATGGTGGTCCATTTGCCCACCCCATCTCCTACCATAGCCCAGGACAGATGTCTCTGGTGTGACTCCCAGTATTCCCTTCACCTGACCCTGGAAGAGCCTTTAGAGTTGTTTTTTTTTAAATCTTCACCCAAGGACATGCTCATTGGTTTTTATAGCGGTAGAAAGGAAGGAAAGAGAAAGGGAGAGAAACATCAGTGCAAGAGAGAAACACCAACTGGTTGTCTCTCATACACACCCCAACCAGGGACTGAACCCTCAACCTAGGTATGTGCCCAGACTGGGAATTGAACCTGCAACCTTTCGGTTTATGGGATGGCGCTTCAACCAACTGAGTCACACCAGGCAGGACAAGCCTTTAGAGTTTTTATCCTGGACTCGCCCACTTCCTTGTCTTCTTATTGCCTAGCTGCATGGCTTCCTTGGCACTGGCCTCTGGTCAGCGGGGCTACTTCTGATGCCTGATTTGTGACTCCCTGGAGGCAGCATGCCTTGGCAGAAAGAGCAGAGCCTGTGGAGTGAGGCAGACTAGGTTTGAATTCTGCCTCCCCCACTTACTAGCTCTGTGACTCTGGGAAAGTCACGACACTTCTCTGAGCACCCAGTTCTCCTCCGTAAAACTGGGGACAAGAGTACATAGTGATTGTTGTGTGGATTAAAATCACCATGTGAACAAACCACAAAGCGCTTAGTAGGGGCTCATTATAGTGATCTTCGGGGTGGAAGTGATGGTGGTGGTAGCTCTGGGCCTTGGTCTCAGCCTGCCCCTCTGGTGGGGCCTGATGTGGGTGGAAGGGCACCCATGGAAGTACTGTTACTTGACAGACTTAAGGACCTCCCTTTTCATGTCCAGCTCCTGTGGACATCCTGCCTCTACATCCTATCCCTCCACCCTCTACCCCTGGCACCCTCTTCTGTTCTGCAGGCCCTCCTGGCCCTCCAGCCCAAACCAAAAGGCTTCACCTGGTTTCCCTGGGGAAACAGGGCCTATCTGGGGTTCTCCACAGAGGTAGATATCAGGGGACATGAAGCCTGAAGGGAGGGTGAGGGCACAGAGGTAGAAACCCAGCAAAGCAGGAAAGAGCACACACACACATTCACTCACACTTACACTCACACCCAACTGCACCCTGACACATACACACACACAAAAGCACACACATGAAGAGACGGAGAAAAGCTCAGTTTTGACAAGCTTATCTAGAATTTTACATTCAGAAAATTGAGAAAGAAGCAGTTTCACTTCCAGCATTAATATAAATTTAGTGTCATTCTGAAAAAAAAATGCCATTTTGTTGTGAATTTTATAGAGATGGCCTGGCCATCAAGGCTTAGAGCCTCTAAAGGACCAATAGAGCCTGAGCTAGTGGGATCTCCCAGCCTCTTCTGCATGTTTCTGCCCAGGGCAGGGGGACTGAAACCAGACTCTTCAAGACCTGAATCAGCTGGTGGATGGACAGACCAATCAGAGACCGTTGCCGGGGAAAATGCTGCTCCATGCAAATTTTTCTGGACTGGGGAGAGGGGGCCCCAGCCAGCCTGCCTTCCTCTCATTCCTCTTCTCATGCTCTGAGTAGCCAAGTTCTTTTTTTTTCTCTCTCTCTCCCTCCCCCACCCTTCTTTCTCTGTCATTCATTAATACATGTTTCTGCACAGAAGCGTGACTGTAGTGGGCACGGGATTAGGCTAGCAAGGCTGACATACCAGATTTTTATGACCCACGCGTTCCTCTGGGGGGTGAATTCAACATTACCACATGCTGTGCTAGGGGGGCTGGCTCAGTCCAGCATTTTCCAGGACCTTTGCTGAGAGAATGAAGCTGCAGGCTCAGTGCCAGCCATCCGTGGCCAACTCTGGGAGCAGCTCATTAGCCGTTCGGAGCTCTGCACCTGCTCTGACGACGGACCCCACTGGGCCTTGGCAGCCGCCTGTCCTGAGCTGATGCATGGCTCTACTTTCACCGCCCGAGCTTGCAACATCTTTCCACAATAAAACCATGATGGAAGTTAATTGCCTGCATCGCTTTGCAATTGAACAGGTCCATAAAATGTTTATTAGGTGCAATCGCAGGAACTGAATGGGTGGCCAGTTGCTTGGCTTTGGGCTCCAGCTAGCATCTGGGGGGTCCCTAGGCAGGGAGATATCTTAGAATGGCTGACATTGAGCAGTCAGAATGGCTTTTTTGAAGCTGTTCCAAAGATTTCAGGAGGTACACTTGGTCATTGACTTGGGAGTTCTTGCTGGTGGTTATTGAGGCTGCTAGCTTTCCTCAGTTTCTTCTACTAACATTCAGATCATTTCAGTTTCCAAGAGATACTTGACAGTAAGTAGAAATCTCTTGATATGCAGTTGCATAGGTCAGGGTAACTGTTGCTAACCACTGTAACAAAAGAACCTTGAATCTCAGTGGCTTGGACAAAAAATTTATCCCTCACTCCTGTTACATCTCCAGTGAAAGTTGACAGGGGCCTCTGCTCCATATAGTCACTCAGGGACCCAGGCTGAAGGAGACATCACTGAGGACGTGCCAGCTCTGAGGTCTCTGTGGAAGGAGAAGAGAGGGATGGCTGAGGTCCGCTGACGTTAGCTGCCTTGACCTGGAAGTGACTCGTGTCATCTTTGCTTACAGTCCATTGGCCAGAACTGTTGCCAGGGTTCCAACCTATTTGTAAGTGTGTCTGGGAAACACAGAGGCACATCTGGCATGTTTGGTGAGCACTGATTTCTCTGTCAGAGCAGTGTCTTTGTGGGAATGGTGGGCATCCTCTCCATCATACCTTACTGTGGGTTGGTGTCCACCATCTGGCCCCCAGGGGCCAGCCCATCTGTGACAGCTGATGAGATGCATTTATAAAAGTCAAACCCAAGCACGTCTGTTTTCTGGGAAGTAACTCTCCTATTGACTACACAGAATCCAGTCTCCCCAAGGAGCTGTAGCCACACAGTGTTGTCCCAAGATCAGAATCACTAGGGAAACCTAAATCCAGTTGCCTGTGGGGTTCCAGCCTGGAGATCTGAGTGGCAGGTCTGTAGTGGAGCTGCATTTGGAAAACACTCTTGGGCTGATGAGGCTGACTAGGAAAGGTCTGACGGTGAATCATTCTGTGGGGCCAACCTGCAAGATTCCTGAGGAGTGACAGTGCCACCTGTCTGAGCCCCTGAGCACTCTGGGCAGAGGCTTCAACAAGCATTTCGCAGTTTACAAAGCGCTTCTGATTATCCATTTAACTTTCATCAGGTACCTATGGCTATTCCAGAGTCTCATTTGCTCTCTGTGGCAATATGCAAATACCAGTTATTATCATGCAAATATCAATTATTATTATTATGGCAAGTGTGTTACCCGTATCTTATGGATGAGGTGAGGTTAAGTGATTGGACTAAAGTTGCAAAGCTCAGTGACCAAGCCGGATCTGAAACTCATTTTTCTTTTTCTTTAAAGATTTTATTAATTTATTATTGTTCATTTACAGTTATCTGCATTTCCCTCCCCAT
>VMDR010015290.1:0-22484 GCA_007922815.1 Macrotus californicus | reverse complement strand
CTTTGGGATGGGCAACAAGGAAGGACTTTTTGATAAAGTTTGGAAAAAATCTTTTTTTTTTTTGACGTGGGTGGTGGTTACAGGATTGTTTGCTTTAAATAAGTCACTAAACCATACATTTATTTTGTATCATTTTTCATATCTGTGATTTATGGTATAACAAAAGGGCTAATTAAAAAAAATAATAACATTCCAGGAAAGACATTTCCAACTGGCCTAGGTTGGCATACAGAGATCTCTGTTTGTTAGGGAAAAGATACTAGGAACTTATCTTGAGGATTTGAAACTAACCATACTGAACTTGAAAATGTAATAAATGAAATTGAAAACTCAACCAGAAAGATTAAAAAGCAAGTTAGAGATGGCTGATTACAAGGAGTCAATGAATTATAGAACTAAAAAAAATATTCAGATTGCAGCTCAGAGAGAAAACTAGATGTAAAACACTGAAGATTGTTTGGAAGACATAAGTGTAGAGTCAGGAGGGCTAATTAGAATTCCTGGAAGAGGTAATTCCAATAAATGAAGAAATAGTGGCTAAGAATTTTCTAAAATTCATGAAAGACATCAGTTGTCACATTCACTACGCTCATTAAATCCCAAGCAGTACAAATAAGTAGAAATTCACATCTGGATACATAGAGTGAAGCTGCAGAACAAAAAAGACAGAAAGAAAATCTTCAAATCAACTAGAAAGAAAAGATAGATTAATGGGATTCAGAGGATAGTGGAATAATATATAATTGAAATAATCTTCTGAGAATAAAAATGAAATATATCATGAAAGAAATACACACACACATACAACAAACAAAACTGAGAGAATTTACCATCAAAAAACCCTCATTGAGAGAAAAACTAAAGAATGTAGTTCAAGAGGAAGGTAAATAATGCCAGCACATGCGTACAGGGTAGAAACCTACTCTCAAGAGAGAATACTGGAACTTTACTGAAACAGCACACTGGTGATCCTCCAAGCCATGTGTAAGAAAAACTCTGTTTACTTCTTGCAAGCATAGTTTTAAATTTCCATTTGATTTTGTCAACAGATTGAAAAGCTTCTGTCTGTAAGACCTTGGGGTGCTTTCCAATCAATATACTTAAAAAAATAATGGTTTTCTTAAAGGTTACTAACTAGGGTGAGTTTTATATTGCTGTCATCCAAGGGACTTGCTTTTGGCGGGTAAGTACACTTTTGGAGCGGCGTGCTCCATCTGTATCAGGAAGCAGAGGAAAGAAGCAGTCAGAGCAGCAGGAAGAACAAATGTTACAAGTGGGAGGAAACACAGACAGATGGTGGGGTCTGTGTTAGGGCACACTGAACCATCATGAAGGCAAGTAAGGACATTAGTTGTTCAGAGTACGCACATGGCGAAACAGGGGAAATTATTCAGTGTTTGCATATGGATTCCCTGATATTCTGTACAGAAGGACCACTGATAAATATGTATAATATTTCCCTGAAGGAAGTGAAAAGCTTTGGTATATTCCCCAAAACCCATCTGAGTGTCATATTTCCAGAGCAAGAGTCTTCACTGGACTGTTTGATTGCATCTCCATTGGTCCACAGCTGGGAGACAGTAGAAAAACCTGGAGAGATTTGCCTACTGAAAAGTCAGCTTATAAGTCCTCATTATTGCAATTGGTGGCAGATTATTACAAATCAAATTATTCAATTTCTTAACAATATTGCCATCAAAAATGAGAATTTTGCCTAAAAAAGGTAAAATTGTGAAGAAGAAAAGTTTCTTCCATATGTACCCTAAATTAAAAAAATAATTTTTCTTCTTTCATCATCTTTTCCTGGAAGATTTGAACTTCAGAGTCATAATGACTGACCTTGGCTACATATTTCTGCTGGATATTAAGAACCCAACATAATCTAGTTTAATTTATTTTACTTTTTACACTATAGCATTTTTAGTTGGCATCTCTTCCAGGGTTGCATCTTAATAAGAATTCTAATTAACCAGAATAAAACACTAATTAGTAGACCACCTAGCAATTGTGGCAAATTTCTGAACATCTACTATATCAAGGTGACAATATCAACCCACTAAGGAAAGGGCATATTTTGGGGACAATTAGCTAGCCATTTGAGGGGAACAGTGAAATGAGATCCCTACCTCAGACCATAGACATACACAATAAAAGATTCAAGATTAAGTAAAAGTTAAAAATAAAAGCATATTATTCTTCATACAAAGTTTTTGTTGTTTGTTTTTTTTCCAGACAGGTTTTATCACACAGAAGGGATGGGGCTCAGTCCTTGGCTGCTGCCTTCCTCATGGCTGCAAGGACATTGCTCAGCTCCTCTCTCTTCCTCTTGGCATGATGTGTGTCCTCACCTTTTTCTTCACGAGTTTCAGGGCCTTCTTGTCCTTGAGCAGCCACATAGCCTGCCTTTCACAGGGAACAAAGCCACACACCTCTTGGATCATGTCCCATACGAACTTGGTGTGCTTGGTGAGGCGGCTGTACCTCGGCTTGCTCACATTCTCCATCACCTCGTGGCCCTCATTGAGGCCATGACCCTTGGGATAGTGCAGAGTCCCGGTGGCTGCAACTCAGTGGCTGCCACACAGAGGGGCGGCCACCACGCAGAAGGGCTGCCACGCAGAACTCTGGCAAGATGTGTCCATACTAAGCTTTTCTTAGTATGAAACAAAGCTAAGTAAAATTTTTTAAAATTTTGAAAATTTGACTACATAGAATTCTAAGAGTCTATACAGTGAAAAGACACCATACAACACACAAAGTTAAGATAATAAATGGAAAATGGAGAAAATTTTGGCAGTATACGTAATAGACAAAGCCAGTATCCATAGTACGTAAGAGCATAGGCCCAGGAACTAGATTGTACAGGCACAAATGCTAGCTATACTACGTTTTAGTCTTCTGACCTTAGGTAAATTACTTAGCACCTTTGGGCCTCAAGCTCGTTTATTAAATGAAGAAAATAAAATTTACTTTCTTGGGTTAGCTGAGAGCTATTATTATTGCCCATAATATATAAAAGGTTAATTATATTACTGAACCAGATGCTCAGCATCAGTAAAGACCATTTAATCTTACTTTCCGCTACTCCCCGGCACCATTTCGTGTATCAGTCAAGTTGTCCTAGTCATATTCTCTCTAAATTGGCTCGACACTTCGTTGTTCCATGCTTTTCTGTCACTGCTATCTTCAGCCTAAAAACTCTCCATCCAGTCTTTGCACATAAAAATACTACCCACATTTTAAATCTTAACTAAGATCCCATCTTCTTGACAGAGTGTTCCTGACTAGTCCGTCAAAAGAGCACCTTCCTTTTCTCTCCGAATTTCTGAGGTGCCTATGCTACTGCTTTCTACATGTAATCAAACCTTGTCTGGCCCTTTCAGTGCAATGTGGGCACAAGTTTTGTCTCCTGTAGAAATCTGTGGATTTCCACAGGCTAGAATCACATATTCCACTTTAATATCCTCACAGTGCATATTAAGTACTCATTGTATAAAAATGTTCACTTTTTCTTTGTTTCCCATAACACTGATATACTATTGGGCAATCAGTGAGAAGATACATGGCATCCTCACACACATAATCTTTCCATAACACACACGCACACACACACACACTCTCTCTCTCTCTCCAAACAGCACATACTTTTTTTTTATTTACACTTACCTATAAGTACATAAGACATGATCTGAACTATGTTTTACAAGCTACAGCGTGGAGTATAGGCTGGAGCAGGGGTGGGGAGAAGAATTAAGGAGACAATTTCAGTCATTCAGGTGAGAGGTGACGGAGATTTGGGCAGAATGTGGCAGAGGAATTGAAAGAGGGGGTCGCAGTCTGGGTACATCTTGAAGGCAGTGGCAGTGAATTTGCCTGCCTACTGGATGCGGTGAGAGAGAACGGGGTAAGGAACAATGCCAGTTTCTCGACTGTCGGCTGTACAGCAGACCTCAGAGAATAACCAGTTCATGTCGAAGCAGGAGGGTGGAGCACTGAGGGGCGTACGCTTCCACGTGCGGCAGATAGGATGTCTCGGAGTTGGATATTGGCGTATTACATTAGTAGGCATATAACAGATGTAGTAGAACATAAAAATATTAAGAATAAATACATAGAAAACTAACCAATAAGCAAACAAGGCAATTATTAATCTCAGGAAAAAGCAATAAGTATATGTAAGCAAAGGTATATAAGCATAGATTTATCTCAGCTTTGTAGGAAACAATATTTTTATGGTTTAATAATGTGCAGTGATTGATTTAAAAAATGTGATATATCTCCACTGGAAGGATGAGGGTAGGAGCAAAATAACTAAATGATAAATAAATCATTTACATAATAGCAAGTCAACAGATGAGTAGAAAAACGTCAAATTAAGAAATAGGATTACAAAGTCATGGGTGGCTGCAGTCCAACAAGCAGAGGCAGCTGCGGCCAGACTGTGGGCCAGATGGTGGCAGTGGCCTTTGGGTGGCCAAGCGGCAGACCATGTGGCTGTGGTGAGCCTGCAGCCATGGAGGATCTCGTTCAAGACGGGGTGGCTCCACCAGCCACCTCTGGAAGTGGGAAATCTAAGGTGAAGAGAATACTTGACCAGCAGGCTCCCTAAAGGGTGGAAGGCTGGAACATCGCCCCAGAAGGATCTTATCAAGTTTGCCAAGAAGCAGATGATGCTAATACAGAAAGCTACATCAAGATGTACAGAACTGGAGAACGGAATCAAAGTACTGAAATCAAAAACTGACGCTGGAGGAACTGATGGTTTTATGAAGGGCTGCTGTGACAGAAGGCAGAGACGGTCCTCCCAGGCCCTGCAACCAGCAGGGAAAAGCGGACATTGCCTCCTCACCTGTCCAGAGTGAACGGCTTGGTCGAAGCCCCTCCACAAACACCAGGCAATATCCTGGGCCATGTTTGTGATCTTGGCTTTAGCCATGTTTTGCATTTTCATTCCCACACTGCGGCATAAGTGGAAGCACATCATCTGCAGAGTGACTAGTGGAAATTCTTTTTTCATACCATCATGCACTTGGTATCTGTTCCCATCAACCCACTGAAAGTGAACATTGGACACAAGATCACCTATGGTCCACCTCTGCCTACATTGAACTGATCTAAACGCCATTGTGTCATTGAGGATCAGTATTGCTCTCTGTGTCAGGTCACCATGAGTGCAAAAGCCAAACACTGTAGCACCTGCAACCAGTGCACGGCTAGCTTTGCCCATCACTGCAAGTGGGGGACAACTGTGTTGGGAGCGGGGACTTCTGGTGGTCCTTCAGTCCTGTGGCCACCATGTCATCCAGGTCACTGTGCTTGGTTATTACCCTCTTGTACATTTCATCAACCTGTGGGTGCTCCATAGGGGTGCCCACGATGGAAATGTTAGCAGGCAGAACAAGTGGCTGTTCCTGCCATATTTTTACCTGAAGGCCAAGACCCCAGTGATCATGGTGATTCAGATGTTTGTGCTGGTGTTGGACCACCTCCCTCCTGCTGGTCGGGTGCCTGTTCCTCTTCCACCTTCACCTAGTGTTGAACTGGTGAGAACGTTCGATTGTGTGACACAGGGCCACAAACAACGGAGATCAAAAGCCTCATGATGGAACAAAAATAGGACCTTTAAAATACAAGTACTGACACAGCCAAGAGATCACAACCTGAGTTCATCTGCACGTAGGTCCATGACCATTGCAGACACCCTGTGGGCAATGGTCCAGCCAGCGGGACTATAACTGAAACCACGTCCAGCTCCCTGTTGCAATGAAAGCCAAACTCGGAGACAGGGGCTGGTGAGGAAAGTAGTTTATTCAAATGCCAGTTGCCTGAGAAGGTGGGGGACTCATGTTCCAAAGCTCATCTTACCATCTCAATACAGGCAGAGGTTTTTATAAGGAGGGAGAGGGAAAGCAAAACAAAGAGATCAAGGGGAGGGGGTCGAGAGTTCTCTGTTGAGGGGACTACATGCAGACCAGCACTGTCCATTCCAATAAGGCCCTTGAAAATGGCCAAGTGACGGCCTGGTGTGCGGCATCCCAGTTTTCATCATCCTGTGTTTGTTTAAAGGCCAGCAAATCTCCCAGAGGTGGGATGGCTGAAGGTCAGATTCTGTCTTCTAAAGTTAGTTCCTAGGATCCTTAAACAAATATGCCATTTATCTACAAGCTACATATTAGTCAGAGTCAGCACTTACAGACACAATGTCAAACGAATGGTGGGAGTGGTTACAGTTCCCCGCGGTCACAGCATCACTCCTTGAGGCCTAACCATTTCTCCAGAAGAAATGAACAACAACCCCAGTTTCTCTACACCTGGCAGAATGCTATCTCCCATAATCATGCTTCCAGCTCTGCCCCCAGTCCAGTCTGTGAGCATTAATTACAGTGGTTCTGGAAGACTCCTCGTCACCAGAGTTTTTTCATCTTCTCCCTGTGGCAGGAGACAGTGCCGAAAATGAAGGCATAGCTTCAGGAGCTGAGGGGCCGGCACTGGCTGAGTGCCCTGCCCAGGAGCCCTTCTCTGAGATTCTGCTCCCTGCTGCCAAGTCATCCATAGAAAACCATAGCTCCTGAACTCGCTGCATGAATATGCATTTCTAACCAGCTCATTGGAGATGCCAGTGCTGCTGGTCCTGGGTTCTAATTTTGAGAACAACTGTTATAGAAAGCAGAACTAGGGAATTAGAGTTAGGCAAAGGACATCTATTTTTCATTATAATTATTTTAGTAGGTATAGTGGCCCTCAAACTTGCTGCTCATTGGATTTACCTGGGGAGCTTTGAAAACCAGTGATGCCTGTTGTGATGTAATTGGTCTGAGGTATAATCTGGTGTTGCTGGTTTTAACAGCTTTCCAGGTGACTTTGTGTGTTTAAGATGGAAGACCACTTTTTAAATGCAGGTCCAGCAGAAATAAGGCCTGCTTGAGTGTGATTGGTAGGGTTTAATAATTTATAGTTTTAATTTAAACATTTCACCTAAAGTGTCACATGGTGTGCTTGAGTGTGATATTGTTATGTTACAGAATTACATGTTTATGATTTTGTGATAAAAGATTTTGTAATAAAAAAGGGATGTTATTTGTGCCGAACCCTGTATAATCTTTTTAATTATGTGCATAAATTACTTAAATTTTTAATATAAAAGTAATTATCTGTGTAATGTATACGGAAGAAGAAAAAAATGCAAAACTAAGAGTCAGAAGATGTGGGAACCTGCCTGGTCTGATCCTCAGCCATAAGCCTAAGGAAGCCTGTGTCCTAAGCCTGTGTCCATAAGCCTGTGTCCTAAGGAAAGACATCTAATATCTATGGGCTTTAATTTCCTCATATGTATAATTAGGACACTGGACTAGTTAGTCTCAAATGTTCTTTCCAACTTCACATTTTTGGGTAATAAAATATTACCCCAAAATTATGGGGTATAAATTGAGCCCTGTGTTATAAAATATGAACATTTTAAAAGTATACAGCAACAAAAAGTTCTCCATGTGATAAGTGTTAAAATAACCAGTTCACCCTGGGAAATAAAGATGAAAACAGTTAAGCTCAATTTATACTTGATGGCAGAGCAGGACACCATTGTCATTTCTCCAGAACATCTTTTGCTAAATTGCATTCAAGATGACAAAAGAGCCCACGCTTCAGTTATTGTGAATTATTTTCCCAATAGTGATGATAAGCAGATCCTGATTCTTCTATTGGCGCCATATCACTTTCTACAAGCAGCACCTACATGCAAGATATCTGCCTCTGACCAATTTTAAGGGGCAGTGTGTGGTCATAAATTCAGACAAAAAAAAGTAATCGATTAGAATCGCAGCTAAGCTCCCTAGTGAGTCTTCATTACTTAAAGGTCTTACCCTGATCATCCTAGAGGCTCAGTATAATTATACTGTCAATTCACAATCATGAATATGACAAAAGGAGATTTAGGGAATAAAGATTGGTATAGATAATCCAAGGGATTTTTAGATTGACTTTGGAATGCGCCATATAGAAAGAACTTCTAATATGCCTTCATAATTATGTTTTCTTTAGAATAATTTAAAACCAGATTTCATTTTTTAAATCAATACAGATGACTGTTATTGTACAGGTAGAGAAGGGAACCAGTTCTGAAACAACAACAACAACAACAAAAAATAGTTGCCTGTAATTACAGATGGATTATGGTAGAGCAAACTGCACAGCTGTTTACAGAAGTAAATATATTCATGTGCACGTGTGTTTGCCTGTGACTTTGACCTCCTGTGTTTTAAGGACCGTTTTTGCCCAGATGCAAATCAGAATCTACAGTAATCTAATGCTGAAAAAAAGATGAATTCCAACATAAGAGGAGGTCACAGCCATGTGCCATGACTTTGCAGGTAGTTAAAAATGAACGGAGGAGTCACCGTTTGGTGGGAGTCCTCTTAGGGACGCAGCCACCTTCTTTTGGACATAAATAGAATGAAGGCTTCTTGAGCTATTTATTCTCAGACGCTTGCCATAATGTTTTGCTCCTTCACTGAAATATACCATCTTACGATCTCACAGTTTTAGAATGGATGCTTTTAGCTAATCTGAGTTAACCGAATTGATTAATTTGTCCTGAGAAGTTGTAAAAGACAGTCCCTTCCCTCAACTCCTCTGTTTTCCTAACTTTTCCAGGTAAAACATGAATGCTTACAGAAGTTTGGCCCTTCTTGTCTACCTTACTAAAAACAATAATTGAGAAATTTCAGGTAAGGCAGGAAAGCAACTCAAGACCAAGAAAAAAGATTGGTGGGCTGGCAGGATCTTGTTACTCCCCTGCCACCACAGCATCTTCGTATAGGGCTAGACATTACATACCTACTTCTAGAAAGCAGTTTATATGTGAATGGAAGTTCTGTTTTCTTTCAGAAAAACTTTGAGTGTCATTCAAAACCATTTAAAAGATATTTATAAATAATATGAAAAAGAAGTAACTTGCACAATAAACAATAATGCCAACTCATATAGTTTTTTACAAATTAAAGCATAGTTGACATAAACATTGCGTTTCAGGTGTGTGGCAGTGATTTGACATTTATGTACCTTAGGATGTGATAACCACAATAAGTCTAGTAACCATTTGTCACTGTTCAAAATTATTAAGATATTAGTCATTACATTCCCTGTGTTGTACATTACATCCTTGTCACTTATTTTATAACCAGAAGTTTGTATCTCTTGTTTCCTTCACCTTTTTCATCCACCTCCCACCTCCCATCTCCCTGCCCTCTGGCAACCATCAGTTTGTTCTCTGCATCCATGAGTGTGTTTCTATTTTGTTTTATTTGTTTGTTTTGTTCTTTAGTTACTACCTGTAAGTGAAATCCTATGGTATTTGTCTTAGAGTTGTATCCTCTACGTCCATCCATGTTGTACAAATGGCAAGATTTCATTCTCCATTGTGCATATACAAACCCATCTTCTTCACCCATTTATCTCTCAGTGGGCACCTAGGCTGCTTCAATATCTTGGCTCTTGTAAATAATGCTGCAGTGAACATAGGGGTGCACCTATATTTTTTAATTAATGTTTTCATTTTCTTCAGATAAATACCCAGAAGTGGAATTGCTGGGTCATATCGTGCCTTTATTTTTAATTTTTTGAGGAACGCCCATACTGTTTTCCACTGTGGCTTCACCAATTTATAATCCCACTAATACTGCATAGCAGCTTCCTTTTTCCACATCCTCACGAACACTGTGTATAGTGTTTAAGAGTGCTTCCACAAAAATGATCTTGCTCCTCATAATAAATCTGTGAAGTCGATGTGGTGAGTAAAAGCTCTATTTTATACATGAAAAACTAAGATTCAGAGAGATTAAATAAAGTATCAGCAACGGTGTACATGGTAGGAAAAGAGGAAGCGAAAAGGGCTTGCATTCAAGTGGCTATGATAACAACTACCATTTATCACACAGTTATTATGTTCCAGTCATTATGTTAAGCATTTGTAAGGACATTACTGCATTATAAAGTATTATTACTTTTTAGGACCCACAGGTGAGTATCTTCAAACTAACAGAAAGGAAATAAAAGTAGACTTCCAAAAAATTTACTTCAGCAGAACAATTTAGGGCAGAAGATGATGATGATGATGACATAACTATCATTTGCTGAAAAGATACTATTTGCCAGACAATGTGCTAAGCACTTAATCTGTAGTTTGCCTGTTTCTCACAACCACCCAAGAGGCAGATATTACCTCATTTACACATGAAAAATATGGAGCACAGAGACTAAGTGTCTCGTTTAAGATCATACGGCTGGTGAATGGAACATTCTAATACATATCTTGTGATGCCAAATATCTGGTTACACTAAATTTTTCACTCTTTAAATGATTATTGAAATCTTATGACAACTCAAGCTCACCTATCATAGACCTAACCACATAACTGGTCTTTTAAAACATGTATTTGTGTTTGCCACTGCTCTTTTTAAACGATTGAATGTGAGTAGTCTTTCTCCTCGCCTTGGATTAAAACTCAGGCTCCGTATTTTGTTTCTCGCCATCCTCAGGTAAAGTACTATAATCACATTAGGTCATAAATACAGTTCAAGTACAGTCATTATAAATGTCCAATAACATATAATAGTCAAAATCCCAAAATTGTTGGAACATTAAAATCTTCCCTGGGGTGGGGAAGACACAGTGCAGTGTACAGGTGATGTGTACAGAATTGTACCCCTTCTTGAACCTATGTAATTTTGTTGATCAATGTAACCCCAATAAATTCAATTTCCAAAAAGGAATTCAACCTAGAAGAAAGGACTGGGATGCAAGAAGTAATGGTGAGCAAAACAATCAGTAAACACCTGGTAAATCTGAATAATTGCCTGCAATAAACAAAACAAAGGGAAAGGAAATTAAGATGAAGTGGAATTAAATTAAAATAAAGGATAAACATAACATGCGTAAACAAACAAAAAAAGAAAGACTTCCCACCTCTCCCAACAGGGCATGCTGTAGTCTGGACACATGCGTGCTGGGAGTACAGGCAATCCACCTTTCTACCCCCGCCCCTCTTCCCCTAGTGTGTTAACTGCACTTTCTGGTTTTACGTCTCCGCCAGAGTTGAAGTTGGGATGGGGAGGGGAGAAGACATGCAAGGATGAGCAAGTTCTTACACGACCACTGATGTGTAGGTGGCTTTGTGTTCTCTGGAACTGGATGATGTGAATTTTGACTTTTCTTCCTATGAGATATTTTGACTGGATCTTTGGAAATCACCGACTCTGTTCCCTTGATCTGCATGAATATATGTTATCCTGGCAGTTGACTGATGAATTTCTCCCAGCTCCTAGAATCCTGGAGCATACACACCTCTTCTTCCCCTCTTCCGAGGTCCTATCACCCCTCCAACTCACACTATTGAGCAGAATCTTGTATAAATGCAATGCTGGCTGAGGCAGGTGACCTTTAAAGCTAGATTTAACATTTGCCCTCGTCCCGCTTCACTTGTGCAATGTGACTTTTCCACTCTCGCCATGAAGAAACGGGGTCTATTTTCCTTCCTTTTAAAACCAGGGTGATCCCAATAAAATGCAGCAAAAATGTTGCTACTTGATTTACAGGCCTAGACTTTAAGAAATCTTGCAGCTTCTGTTTTTATCTTTTTGGAGTTGAGTCCCCATGTAAATTAGTCCAATTACTCCGCTGGAGAAAGAGGCTCAGTCACATCCCAGATATTCCAGCCGTGCCAGGGGAGGCACCAGATATGGCAGTAAAGATATTTTAAGATTCTAGAAGAAAACTGAGCAGAGACACCTCAGTCAACACAACAGAGACAAAACAGCCCTGAACCTTGCCCAAATTATAGAATCATAAGCAAATATTTTTTTTTCATTTTTAGCTCCTTTATTTTGGGATAGTCTTTTTATTTTTTTAAGCGGGAATAAATAATTGATGCAAAGGCTATCTGGTTCACAATAAACACTCAGGTGTCCTTATCCCAGTATCCCCTGAGCGAGCAGACAGCTCCTTCATTCTGCTGCTAAAGCCATTGGTCGATCTGCTTGCATACTTCCCAAGTAGAGTCAAACAACAACCCAATAAAGTTAAACATACACTTGACGTATTGCCCCCCAAACTCCACTCCTGGCTCAAGAGCAATGAAAACATGTTCATGCAAAGATTTATATGCAAATGATGAAAACAGCTATATTCCTAATTGCCAGAAAATGGAAACAACCAAAAAATTCATCAGCTGGTGAGTAGAACAAATTCATCTATGAAACAACTGATACATGAATGAATCTCAAAAGCAATATGCAAATTGAAAGAAGGTAGATAGAAGAAGCTACATGCTATATGATTTTACTTACATGACATTCTGTAAAAGACAAAATTATAGGGACAAAAGTCAAATCAATGTTGTCAGTGGCTAGGAGTGTAGGGAGGAAAATGACTACGAAAGGACACCAGAGAATTTGGGGGTGATATTGTGGTGGTACTCACACGACCGTAAACACTAGTCAAAGTGCATAGGATTGTACACCTGCAAAAAGGAGAATTTATATATCTGTGTGTATATATACCTGAAGTAATAGTGAATTAATGAATGACAAAAGGTGCATTTTAACATACATATCTGAATGAATGAATAATGAATTGATGAATGAATAAATCCGCTTACACCCTTCAACCATATCAAGCTATCTAAATGTTGGTCCCATTGCACCCCCTTCATTGGAACTGCGTGTCAGGCCCTTCACCTCAATCCCTTCAGATGGTGAAGGTTGGTAATCACAACACATCATAGCTCTCTCCAAATTAATCACCCTCAAAAATTAATTCAACTTTCCAAAAATCCAAACTTTTTATACTGTTAATGTGGGTACATCATCTAACAGATTCTTGGCTATTTCCTTAGAAAACTTGTATCTGGATGCCTCAGCCATTAGAGTGTGCCCTCTATCCAAGATACCTTGTGTCTTGGTGCTCGGTTGAAATTTCTGATATAATCCACTTTCACATATATTTATATACGTTATTGTGAAGTGACACCATATAGAGAAACAATTATTTTCACGTCATTGTTAGGAAATGCTTATCTACCCACATATTTACCATTTGAAAGTTCTTTGTTCTTTCCTAAAGAGGCTTTCTGAGACACTTGATGCTGTAAATTTCTTTCTTCCACCAAACTGAGAAAATTTCAGCCATTATTTCTTCAAATATCTTGTTCTGCTCCATTTTTTCTCTTCTCTCCTTATGAGATTCCAGTCACATGATGTTAGGCATTTTGATATTGTTCCTCAGGCCCTTGAGATGGTTAATTTTTTAAATCTTTTCTCTTTGTTCTTCAAGTTGTGCAATTTTTATTGATATATCTTTGAGCTCATAAATTCTTTTTTCTAGCTTTTTCATTCTGTTAATCCCATTCCGTAAATGTTTTTATATAAGATATTGTATTTTTATTCTATGATTATTATTTTTATAGTTTCTATTTCCCTGCTGGATTTCTTATCTTTCCATCCGTTATGAGCACATTTGTCTTTACATTATTGAGCATAGTTATAGTAGTTGCTTTAAAGTTTTTGTCTGGTCCTTCCAATATCCGAGTTTCCTCAGACTTCAGGCTCTGATAATTGTCTTTTCTCTTTAAAATTGTTCATATTTCCTGTTTTTCATTGAGTAATTATGAGTTGTGTTTTGGACATTGTGAAAGATGCGTTGCAGAGACTCTGAATTCTGTTATGTTTCTCTGAAAAGTATCGATTGCTTTGTTTTAATGACACTACCTTGCTGGACACAAACTGCGAGCCCTCTTCCCCCGCAACAGGCAGCAGTTTAAATCTCAGGACTCTCCTTTTAGTCACAGTTGGCCTTGAGTCTGCCCGGGTAGGTGTTCAAGGGTCAGCTAGAAGTTTGGGAAGAGTTTATACAGAGATTTGGGGGCTCCTCTTTCTGGAACTCTCCTTCCCACCTTCAATTTCCTCCCGGGTTTCGTCCTTCAATTTCTTGTGGCTGTGCTTGCCCTAAACTGTGTGCTTCAGTCAGTAATACTGCAGGTTTTCTGTTGGACTTCTGACCTTGCCATCTGGCACAGACTGGGGTCTGCCTCAGTCTAAAAGCCGTAAAAATGAGAGGCTAACTCAGTGCTGTTCCCTTCATCCAAGTATTGACTCTCTGCCAGTATCTGCCTGCTTTGCCTCATTATCTAACTCCTTCAGATTGTTGAGTTTAATACATTCTATGAGTTTATAGTTATAGACCAGAGATTTGGTTTCAACAGGTTCTACTCAGCCATACCAGAGCTGAAACAAATTATTGATATAGTATGCTAACTATTAATTCAAATGTTAGATTCCTGCCCCCATGATATCCACATACACACATATAATATCCTTACAAAAAATGTATGGGGGTATTATTTTCCTCATTTTATGAATAAAGAGATGAGGCTCAAAGAAGTTAAACAGACTGGCTTTCCAACCAGGAAACAATTTAACTCAGGTGGTTCAAATGAAGGTTATATTGACTGCCTACAGAGGTGGGGGCAAAGTTAGGGAAACCAAAAGGGATGCTGAGGCACGCAGAGACTAGCAGCAAAAAGAAGCCATTGCTACCCCCGAAGCTCAAGGGGCAATGGCAGCAAAAAGTGGGACCAGCGTCCCAGGAGATCTGAAGCCATGGAGGAGGAACCGCAAGGCATGAGCTGTCGTTAGAGAGTACTTGCCACCACCAGAGATGTCTCCCTGAGGCGTGGAGAAGGTAAGGAAGAAAACTTGGCCTCTCTCTCCTACTGTCTCCTCCCAGTCCCTCCCACTGGCTGGATTCAACAAGAAGCCAACTGGCAAGGCAGCACAGGAAATGGAGATCACAGGAGTCAGCCACCAGGAGGGATGCAGAGTAGGGCAGAAAGGGATGGGTGGATTTGGCAAACTATAAATAACCAGCACACTTGTCTAAGATAGGGCTGTCAGATTCGGCAAATAAAAACACTAGATGCCCTGTTAAATTTAATTTTAGATTTTTTTAAGTAATTTTTTTTTTTTTAGTGTAAGTATATCTCCTGCAATGGGGTATACTTATAATAAAAAAAAAGTATTCATTGTTTACTTAAAATTTCAATTTAACTGAGTATCCTGTATTTTTATGTGACAACTTAGTGTAGACCAGTAAGTAAGAGAACCTCGTTCTGAATCCAAGCCTAAGACCCAGTCCTCAGTCTTTGTACTATCCACAGCTATCAGATTCACACTGTCTGGGATTCCTCTTCAATTTGAAACCAGAAAATTCAGACCAAATAAGGGCGTGACATCTCGCTGTATGGGAGACATGTTCTTGTAAACATTACATATGTATCCATAACAGCAGACTTCAGGAGAATTTTCCAAGAAATTCATAAGGAAAACCAGCTAAATTTCATAAGAAATATTAGCTAATATAAATATCTATCCCATTAACTAAAGTCTCAGCTTCAGTGCCTAAACTCTAATCTTTTATGACAAAGAATAAGATACAAAATATCTTTTCTGCAAACATATTTCCTGTTTATATTGTAGATCTTTCTTCTTCATCAATGATATCTATTTTTAAAGTACCAACTCTGAGGTTCTTTGAAATGCAATTTACTATTTCTGCTGTAGACATGCAAAGACTCTATTAACATGAAATGCCCTTTCTTTGGCATTCCTTGGAAGAGACCAGTCTTTATGAAAAGTGATTAAGGGCTTTTTTGTTTGTTTTGGTTTTAATATTTATTTATTTGTTTATTAGAGAGAGGGGAAGGATGGGAGAAAGGGAGGGAGAAAGAGAAGGAGAGAGACATACATCGGTTGCCTCTCCTAGGCACCCAGACCTGGACGGAACCCGCAGCCCAGGCATGTGCCCTGATGGGAAATTATACCAGCGACGTTTCTTTTTGCAGGACGACACCCAACAAACTGAGCCACACTGGTCAGGGCCAAAGTGATTATGTTTAACTGAATATAGTCTCTTGCGCTGAAGAAGCAGGCCATGCACTGAGCAACCTCAGAGCATCACCACAAACATTATTTTGATCAGGGAACTGGGCGCTGAAAGCCGCCTTAGTTTCATCGAGCTTCAGCTGAGCTGTGTCCCTTACAAGGACCGCAGGCAGGCCGACCTTTTGCAAAGCTGTATTCGGAGTGGGCGCATACCAGAGATATTGCTTCTGCTTTTTCCAAATCTAACTACATTACAAGTTAGATTTTTCTAGATGCCTAAATTATTCTTGGAAAGAAAGCTCTGCACCAAAGAAGCTCATTGCTTTAATTCTTCAAATCAATGAGGTATAATCTATTGAATTACTGTTAATTGAAATACACAGAGAATATTTTATAATTTTATTCTTAAAAGCTTGTTTTGTGTTCCTTAATACTCTTTCACATTCATGTAACATTAAACTTGCAACATAAACACCGATGTGATTTACAACTTGAATGAAATAGATACATAATTTATTTTATTATTCAAAATAAGTATCATGCTACACATATTTATTTACTCATTTTTATTTATTCTCTGACTTTTATCCACAAAAATTAAGATGATTATGTAAACATTTTAGTATCTTCACTATAAAAACTGTGAGACAACAGTGGTAGATACTGAGCAAAACTATGTTTTGCCATTTTGCCATGGGTAGTTGTATTTTAAAGTTCTACCACATTGCTTTTAAAAAAGCCACCTCAATGTGCTAAAGAATAGAATGCTGATAGGTAATATAATCAACAATATAATTAGATTAATAAACACGATGAAGATGTGGCTTAGCACAATGTCATTGCTGGAGACTTCTTTTTTTGGATTGACACCTTGTTAGCTACTTAGAGGGTTAATTTTAATATCAGCTGGAAATATTAATAACCAAATATTTAATTATGTGAAAGATCAGACATGGGGCCAAGGGAGGGCTCTATGGACAATTTAGCTTCCTCCACCTCATGTGTAATTTTTCTCAACCCCCAGCCCCCAAAGAACATTCAGTCTTAGAAAAACCATTTTCTATATAAACACTGCCTGGGCACCTTCTTTCAACCAGATTGCTGCCTCAAGCTCTTCCTAGGTAGAAGTTTTGGAACCACCACTAGCAATCTGCAAACTCATTGGTTTAAATATGACAGGCTTAGTTCAAGTCTTTATTTGCTACTGTTCTCTGTTTTCGAAAAGTGACTAAAAGAAGAAAAGCACCCCAAAGTTAAAAAAAAGTAAAATACTGTTAACTTGGAGAACACATGGAGATTGCTTGTTAAAGTATTTGATACAGGTTAATGTAAAGCCTAAGTCAGATAAGGTATAAACTTAACATAGACCCAAACTCATCATTGGAATAGATCTAATATTGTGTTGTTGGTATTTTTAAGTAGCAATGTATATTTTTGGTTTGAGTTGACTCGAGGTTTTGAAGTTGTTATGAATGTAAATACATTTGCTGGAACTCCCCTGGCTTCTATCCTTGGCACATATTCTAATTCTGCTTGCTCTTCCTGGGTGATTTTTAATATTATCGTAATTTTCACTACACAGCAGCCTAAATACTGCTGACTACCAAATCTGGGCATTTAACAGAAGCTTCACACTCATAGCCAACTAACTCCTAAAATCTCCACTAGCTACATCAATCTCATGTTGTCCAAAATTAAATTCATGATATCTTACCTATACTTACTTCTCCTCTTATAATTACTTAATTGTTGGCACCCCATCTACTTGACCACCCATGTTAGAGACTTTGAATCTTCCCTGTCCTTCACCCTCCCTGCATTCAATAAATTATCAAACCTGTCCACCCAACCTCCTAACCGCCATTCGTTCAAGCCTTGTCTTCCTTCTGCCACCTCAGTAAGGACCCTTGTTTTTGCTCCCCTGGGACAATGGTCTCCTGACGGGTCTCTCTGCCAATAATTCTGTCCCCCTCTTCCACTTGTCTCCTCTACTGCTCGAGCATTCTGAAATGGTACCAGTGTGTCCTAAAGTGCAAATCTGTCTATATTATCCATATATTTAAAATCCTCAGTGGTTTCCCAAAAATACATGCATTACTGTTCAAAGTGTGCCTTTCAGAGCTCCAGTCCCAGAAGGTGGTGTTTCTAAGGGTTTCATGGTCTGAAACTATATAGTATGTCCTTGTTTTGGAGAGTCATAAGGCATATTAGCATATTTAAGTTTCTAAGAGACTCTACATTAAAAGAATCTTTTGATCCAGTGTTTTCCAAACTTTCCCCCCACAGAATTCTTCTACCAGGAACAAAACATTCTGTCAAGAATCTGCTAGGAAAGCTCCTTAACATGTCACACGAGGCCTTGCATTAATCTGGACGCTACCCAGCTCTTCGGCCATCACTTCTCTTCACTCCACACACACCATTCTGTTCTCTGGTATCACTGAAGCATTGTTTCTCAGGCCTCGGCCCTACCTCAAACTACTGCTTCTTCCTGCTACCCTTCTTTGATTGAATTCAAAAGCAGCTTCCTGCAGAAAACTGTGCTTAATGCCTTCTGTGCTTCCACAGCCCTGCAAGCTTGCCTCTCCCATTACACTTACCACATCTATTTATGAATCTCACTCCCCTGCTAGACTATGTGCCTCCTGAAGGCAGTGATTACACTTCACTCGTCTTTGTCTCCCCAGCATAACCACAGCACTTAGCATTCAGTAAGACTGAAATGAAGTAAATAGTGCCTGGCCCATGTAGTGGGAACCCGTCAGTAAATCCTATACATGTTAGTTGAATTGGAATCAGATTTTCCTCAACCATAAAGCACTTATTTGAAGATCTAATTTGAAGACTGAATATAAATCAATTATTTCAATGATGACTTTTATCTGATGCACTCGATACATTTCCCATACTCACCGCTGTGCCTTCAGGGACATTGGTGCCCCTTTTACTGTACTCTGACAGCACGTATGACATTGTTGTTCCACAGATCTTTAGACTGGTGGCCTTTCATTCAGTTTCTTCTCAAGTTAAATCTTCCAGATATATCAAACTGAACCGGCAAAGGAAAGAGGATGTGGTTTAGGAGTCCCTGGACTGGTTCATGAAAGGACAGAGTGAGGTAAATTGATACTGACACAATGCCCTCTGACAAAATAGCAGGCTGGCCTAGGAAAACGATCACAAGCAGCATATGGACTAGTGGGGGAAAAGCAGAGCACTCCAGATGGCTATGTGACAGCTGAACTTTTTAAACAGACTTTCAGAACAGAGAAAGGAAAGATCTGTTATCTGGGTCATTTTTAACTCTCTGGGATATCATCTGAAGTTATTGCTTTTAAGCGCCCAAGATTCCTGACTGGTAAATACCGATTATTTCATTGTAAGGCGAATCATGCTCTTAAAATTGGAGGCTGGATGGATGTTTCCCAAAAATTTTGTTGGAGTACCTTTTTTCTTATAATTCAGTTCCCTTTTACTTATCATACATCACCTATCATTTCTATTACACTTTTGCAGAAAATCAAACCCCTACTTATCTGTGGGTTAGTGAGAATTTATGTATTTGGATCCTTTCATATTTCTGAATGAATCAGCCTTGAATTTAAACAGCCTTTGCAATCTTTAATGGACACCTTCTATCATGAAATAGAGGTATCTGCTGACGAGGGAACCTTGGTTACTCTACACAGTTGTGCAGGGATGATCCTTCTCTGGGCGATGGCACAGGATTTCTGAACCTCATTACACGGCAATCACACATGCTAAATTTCACCACGGCATTTACACAGCGTTCTGATAAGGGCACTTTGAGAGACTTCTACTCTACAAATCCCAATCTACATGTGGGAAGATAATAAAAATGGAGCATCACTAAGTGCCCTAGTCCCCTGAGACAATCAAAAATGCTCATAGGATTGTAGAGGGAGCCTCAGGTTGGCCACCTGGTCATAGGTTGTAGCTGCAGCTTGACTGCTCTTTTCTAGACTTAGAAACTGACAAAGATTAAGGAAAAAAAAGTTCTTTCTTAAAGAAACAGCAGAGAGAAAAGCATAATAGACAAGAGAGGGCAGAAACAGCAGTTTCCTTCTCTTTTTCTTTCTTCAATTCTTCCTCTTTTGTCTTTCATTTAAATGAGATCCTGAGGACCCTATTGACACCTTCCCATTGTACTCTCTCCTTTTTGTATGCAGCTCATCTCTTTACTTGGTTACTTTGATATCATCTCCAACTCCACACCAACATGCTCATATTTCCGATATAATAACAAATCTTTCCGAGATGGAAGATTTATGTAAATGTATATACATTCATAATTGCCCCTTTTGGCTTGGGGTATTTTTTTTCACTTTTTCATATTGTAATCTTGTATCATTTTGCAAACTATTTATAATTCCCCCTTTCTTTCTTAGTCATTATCATTTTACATGACTTTCCTATGCCTCGAAATTCTGGAACCCATTTCCATTCCAAGCAGCTAAGTTTCTTTTGAAGTCCCACTGTATCTTCCCACACATATATGTCTAAACGGGTATGTACTGCATTTTGTTTCTCTGTCCTTATTCCCATTGACAATGCCTCCTAATTCAGGTCACCAGTAGGCTTCATTATCATGTTCTTTGCCTTCTTTGGAGTCTAGGTAAGGAATGAAATGGCCAATAGAATACACATGACCTTATTCTGACTCCTATGACACTCAGCCAGGCATCTTGATCCAACAGGTTCATCTTTACTCTTTGTCTATGGCTGAAAAGTATTGCCCAAGTAAGTTGAAGCCAGCCTTCAAATGAGATACCTTACTTCACATGTTTCTTTAACAAATGTCTCAGAAAACAAAAAAGTAGCAGCCTATATTCCTTTTTTTTGTTTAGAAATTTTAGATGGAGAAAATTATTCGGTATCATTGATATAATCCATTTTTTGTTAAAGGCAGCATGGTTTGAGATTCTATTCTACCTAATGTTTACACATGTTCTCTTGTTGTTTGATGTCAGACTTGCAGGATCTTGCTTTTGGCTTTTTGCCTGGCTTTGTTTGGTGTTTTTAAGGGCTTTGACGGTATGTATCTAACACCTGCACTGGGGGCAACTTGATATTGTGGGAAACATGAGATTAGTAGCTGTGAAACCTGGGTTCTAATCCTAGCACTGCTATAAAACTAGTTATACTCTTGGATAAATCAATCAAGTTTCAAGGCTTAATTTTTTTTCTTCTGTACAATGAATATTTGGATTTATTAAATCTCTGTGTATTCTCAATCTCTGACTGTGTGTGTCTGTGTGTGCAAGACTTCCTTCCTTTGGACTGGTCCTATGGGACGACTGGGCAGAGACTGCCAGTGCTACTTGATTTACGAGCCTCTGAAAGGTTCATTGAACAAGAGCTTCCACAGATCTCTGTCTTCTCTCATCTGGCTTTAAATTCCATATTAAAGAGTTGTTAGCATCTGTGATAGCCAAGGAAAAAGAGGTGCCATCTCCAGAAGGCTTTGATTAATTAGTATGTGTTTGTATGTGTGTGTGTATATATATATATTCTCCTTGGGTATGGTTCACTTGCCATGTCTCTTTATTGGGTATTAATTTCTTCAATAACTGAGTCAACTCTTTGGAATCTGAAAGTGTGAAGGGCAAGATAATAAACATATCTTGCCTAGATAAAGGATTATAACATTTACAAAGGACTTTTATGCCTATCTCAATGAAAGGGCAAGCAGCCAGGAACCATGGGAGTGAATGGTCACTGACAAATGCCACTTAAAAGATAAGACAAGCTTCATAGCTGCTGAACACAGCCCATTGACTGAATAAACTTTAGATGATTCTTGCATTCCCATTTGGTATGCTGTCTCCTTTTTCTTTTTTCCTCTTCCTTTTACCCATATGCAGTCCTACAAAGTGCTCAGTATCCTCACCCTGCCATTGAACTTCCTGGAACATCCCACCACAGAATTCTGCCTAGAATTGCATGCTCTGTCAGCTCAACAGCTGTAGGTCTTTACCAAAACTGCCGAAATATTCTTCATCAGAACGTCCCAGTCTGAAACAGCAAATCATGGCTATGTGTCAGCAGATGCTACTTTCCTAGATAAAATAAAGTAGGTTTTATAGAAAGAAAAACAAAAGGATGCTTTAAAAATATGTTGCTTTACAAGAATTATAAGGGCTGAGTCAGCCCATCAGGGAGATTCTTGAGGAACTTACGGAGCTGTAGCAATCTTCAGATCACACTGGAAAAGGAAAGCCTACCAGTAGAATGGATTTTAATATATTGAATAATATATAAAGTCAAATACCTTTTGTCACAGTTGTCTCCTCACATTCTATGTTCCAAACTTGTTAAACTAAAGACATGTATTATCCTGAATTCAAGTGATAAATGTACTTATGAAATTATTCTGAATACTATGATTAACTAGTTTCAAAGACCCCAGCCGGTGTTTCCATAACATGACCCCTCTAACCTTGAATTGTTTCTCATTGTACTTTTCTTCTCATAATAAAAGGATGTATATTTATTATAAGACTTTAGGAAATAGAGGAAAGTATAAATAAGCA
>VMDR010015289.1:0-22482 GCA_007922815.1 Macrotus californicus | reverse complement strand
CTGAGCAAATACACATTTTTTTGTGTGCTGCTGTAGAATCTAGATATAGAGCCTGAATGGGCCTGTCAACAGTTTCCTGGGCCTGGTCACCGAAGGTCTTTCCAGTTTTCTGCTACATAAACAATGGTGCATCAAATGACGTAGACACACATTCTATATACCTCAGCAAGTCTAGGAAGTGGACTTGCTTGGTCAAAGTGATGTGTATTTGGCATTCTTCTTCAGAAAATTTATTTTATTCATCTTTTCAATAGGTATTTCAAAGTCCAAAGGAAGCAGAGGGTTTTAGGTGAAAACTGTCACCCTTATCGCTCACCTGCCACGAGGTAACCGATCAGTGGGTCTACTTCAGAGATGGCCTGCAATTGGGTGGGAAACCCTTCCTCAGCCAAAGCTGTCTTTTCTTCCCCAGGAGCTTCATTTTGGAGCAGAGGCCTCTTGTCAAAATGTTGACGAAAATTGGAGAAAAGAATTTTCAGTGTCATCATTCATGTTCAGGACTTTTTTTCTTTTTGGTTTTTAAAAACTGTCTCATCAGGCTTAGCTACACAGCATTGTCATCTAGCTTATGTTTAATAAAAGGGATTTTCAAGTTTCCTCCCCGTGTGGCCTGTGCTTCCTCCTACCTGCTTTTTCCTGTTTGTTCTGCTCTCTGTCTTCAGTGCCAGAGGCCGCTTTCAGATGCCTGGCAATCCTAGCTTTTCAAGTTTCTTAAGCCAGAGCTATAAGGCATGTTGGCAGCACCATCATCTCTGAGGGGGGTGTGCGTGGGCCATTTCTTGGGAGCCCCGAGGCCATGAGCTTTATTTAGATCTATTTCTGCACTTAGACAGGTTCCCCAGTGAAGTGTCTTCTAGTGAACTCCTTCTGCTTGTCGGCTGTTCTCACCACTGGCTTAGGGTTTTGCTCTCCTGGTTCTATCATTTCCACCTGTCCAATGGCCTTCCGGCTTTCAAAATCATGTTGCTTCTCTACTCCTCTTCCTTCTGTTTTGGTCTGTTAAAACACGGTGTAGCTTTACTAGGGGTTGGGAAACTGTGAAGTTAGGTGTATGGATTCAATCCATATCTCAGTCCACACAGGCCCTCCTAATTACCCTTGCTTTGAGAAAAGTTCCTCAGTGTACATTTGACACACACATACACACACACACACAAAGCTTAGAGGCTTTAAACAGCCTTAATTTTAAAAGAAGCAAGAAAACGTACACTCAAATATCATATTTGTTCCTCTAGAGTTTTACTCATTTCCTGAACTTTGGAAAAGCTGCTAAAATCATGAGAATGTGTCACTAAAAAGCAGCTGCTGCACTGCCACTGCCTGTTGGAGGAGCCACGTCCTGGGGCAGAGACGTCGCACACATCGATGAACTCCAGGTTCTGCTCCTGTTGGCCAAGACATCTTAAAATTGGAACCCTGGCTTCGTCACTTACTCCGTGATGTCTAGTTACTTCGTATTTGCCTTGATTTTCTTATCTTTAAGTGTGGGTAGTAATGACTCCCCTCCATTAGGTTTTTAGATTAAATGCATCTCCTGTCAGTTATCGATTTACTGTCCCACGGGTCCGCCTTCATGTGTCATTACTCTCTCTGCCAAAGTGGATCTGGGCCCTTGGACAATTTTTGCCAGCTGGCACCATGCTATGCTTATGTCGGTGGAGGGCATTAGAGAGTCATCACAGGAAGATGTGGATTTTCTTCTTGGTTCTTGGTGCCCGCTCCCCAGGCTACTTCACTGTACGTGGCTTCCTGGTGATGGGCTCCTGCAGTACCAGCACCAGCCGCACTCAGCGGCCAGCAGCCACCCACCGTGCCCCCCTGATGCTCTCATGGCAGTGCCTCTGCTGAGATACCTCTCCATAAAAACATTCCCCCAGCACCCTGGAGGGTGGATTTCTGGCAAGTTCAACCCATGCAGCACCCCAGCAACATCTCTGTCGTTCACTGAGTTGTGGTCATGCCCACCCCAACACATCCCAGGGTGGGGGGTGGCAAGTTCTTCCCAAGGTGCTCCATCGCAACCCTGGGCGATAGCTGGTTTTCTGTCATGCCTACGTTCTTCAGCATTCTCTACTTTTTCACCACCCAACCCCTTGGTACCCCAACCCCACCTAAACCAGTAATTCTATTAAATTTGCCCTGTTCAAATTATTGTGTGGTTTCTCCTGATCAGACCCTGACTGATATAAGTCAATATAAGTAAATCACTTAATTAAATACCCTTTGCAATGGCAGGATTGTCCTGTTAGATGTCTGTTATTATCTAGGCCTGGTTTGCTTATATCTCAAATTGGGATGAAATCCGTTTACATACACAAGGGTGTTTGTTGTCTGAATGAGCCCACGGTAATTAGGGTGCAGTGCGGACATTCCTGGATTTGAATCTTGGCTCTGCCCTAAGGCGTTTGGTCTCGACAATGTGACCATGGCTAGAGCTAGATTGTAACTACACAGAATAATGTTGTAAAGCACCTGAACCAAGACATTAGCCATCTTTACTAGAAAATAAGCACCAAGGGTTATAATTTATCATTACAGACGAGCTAGTTATTTAAATCAAAGGTGCCACAGCCTGGATACACAACAGAATCACATGGGGTGTGGACTCCAGCCCAGCCACACAAAATACAATCTCCAAGAAGCAGGGCCAGAGATTCCATTTTAAAGACGCCCTGGAGAGAAAGCTTGAACTAAGAACTGTTTTTTTAGATTCCACATGTGATGATACCACGCAGTACTGTCTGTGGTTTACATCACTTACATTAACACCCTTGAGGTCCTTCCATGCTGCACTCATTTACAATCCCACCAACCGTGCTTAAGGCTCCTCTTCTCCACATACTCACCAACCTGTTTATCGATGACAGCCATTCTGTTAGGTGTGAGGTGCTCACTGTAGTTTTGCATTTCCCGGATCAGTGACGTTGAGCATCTTTTCATGTTATCTGTTGGCTATCTGTCTTCTTTGGAAAAATGCCTATTCAGATCCTTTGGTCATTTGTAACTGTTTTGTTTTGCTTTTCCCTGTATTGTATGAGTTCCCCGCATTATATTGCGTATCGGTCCCGTATCAGATATGTGGTTTGCAAACATTTTCTCCCGTCTCGTAGTTGCCTTCTCATTTTGTTTGCTTTGCTAAGCAGTTTATTTTTATTGTTGACACTATTGCAGATGTCCCCACTCCCCCCGCCCCTTGCTGAGCAGCTTTTTAACTTGAGAGTCCCACTTATTTTTGTTTGTGTGAAATCCAAAAATGTCATTGCCGAGGCCCCTATCAAGCTTACCCACTGTTTCCTTCTAGTTTGACATCAGGTCTTACACCTAAGTCTTTAATCCATTTGGAGCTTTTTGTATACACTGTAAGTCAGATTGTTTTCTTTTGCATGTGGCTGTCCAGCTTTCCCAACACTATTGAAGAGACTCTCCTTTTTCTGTTGTATATTCTTGGCTCATTTGTCGAAAATTGACCATACAGGCATGGCTTTATGCCTGAGCGATCTGCTCTGTACTACTGATGTGTCTGGTTTGATGCAGGAGCATCCTGCTCTCTTCACCACAGCTTTCTAAGAAAATATAGTTTGAATCAGGAAAGATGCCTCACTTTATTCTTTTTTCAAGATTACTTTGGCTATTAGGAGCCTGTGGTTTCATACGAATTTTAAGGGTTTTTTCTATTTCTTTGAAAACTGCCACTGGAATTTTTATAGGTATTGCATTGACTCCATGGATCACATTCAGTAGCATGGACATTTTAACAATATTACTTCTTCCAACCTATGAGCATAGAGTGCCTTTCCATTTAATTGTTTTCCATATTTTCATTTCAGTGTATAGATCAGGGGCATCAAACTCATTTTCACCAGAGGCCACATCAGTCTCACAGTTGCCTTCAAAGGGCCAAATGTAATTTTAGGACTGTATAAATGTAACTACTCCTTAACTAGGGGCAAGGAGCTTGGCGCTGCCGCCGGGTAGAAACAAGGTGGAGGGCCAGATTCGGCCCATGGGCCTAGTGTTTGCCACCTGTATAGATATTTCCTGTAAGCTTTTTAATATTAAGGAACTGTTATTTGACATAAAGCTGTTGAGGTTATCTTTTTAAAGTTATTATCTTTGGAAATGTTTATTAGATACAATACACTAGTACAAATGGGTGCGGTGGAGAAATAAGCAGCAGTATTTAATAAAACAAGATTCTGTTAATAAGCGTGAAAGCAAAGTGAAAGGGACAGGAAGGTCCACCATACTAGATTCTTCTTTTTTGAAAGTTTGAAATGGTCTGTATTGATCAGCTGCCCAGAACCCTGCCTGGCACACAGCAGGAACTGAATCCGTGATAAACTGAAATGGTCATGCAGCTTGTGCCTGATTAACATCACCTGCAGATTCTCTAACAGTGCCCGAGGGAGCCCATTCAAACGGTTAAGTGACCCCTGAAACACCCAGATCTGTCTCACTATAGCTTAGCTGCTGCACTAATACCACCCACTAGCAGGGGTGTCCAACCTGCAGCCCACAGGCCACGTGCAGCCCAGGATGGCCATGAAGGCAGCCCAAGACAAAATCGTAAATTTACTTAAAACATTATGAGATTTTTTTGTGTGATTACATGTCACAGTGTGTTTAATGTGTGGCCCAGGGAAGACCTTCAAGTGCTTTCACACAAAACTACTCACTTGACTCAAGAGTAGTCTTCCCATTAAAATTCCTCCTACTGGCAAAATTACAAATGCTGTAATTCTAGCACTTCCATTTAACCCAAAATAAGTTTGTTCCTTCTGCTTCATGAAGGATAGAGTAAGTCAAATACACATATACGTTTATCATTAATAATTCTTTATTTGAATGTTTCAAGGATCCCAAACACCATTTAACATTAAAATTGCAAAGCATTCCATTCAATAAAAGCACATAAAACCCTCATAATGAGTACCACAATTCATGATATAGCTTTTACTCTTTGACAACATTTATTTTACCCTTTATTACAAAGGCACAGAAATCATCTGAGACTTCAGATACTTACTCTGCTCCATATTAATGCTGCACTGCTATTGTGCAGCTTAGTACAATTATTAAAGCTTAGGGCACAGTTTTCCAATGTCTCATCAGGAGACAAAGACTCTTTCTATAAATAATTAAAAGAAACAGTGGACTTTAAGAGCAATATAGGCATAACAAAAGGGATGTGAAAACTTCTGCAAGGGCAGTTTTATTTCTTGATGGAAGTTAAGACCTTAACTGTGGAAGTCTACTACCTGCAACAGGCACACTGGACCCAGCTTTGCCAAAGGGCAAAGTAAAATGAGCAACTTCTAACACGCTAAAAAAATACTTTCTGTAAGCTCATACGAAAGCAGGACTGCGATCATTCCTAGATGCTTCTATCGTTCTGTCAGTGGCCAGTCTTTAAAAACATGTGCCTTACATGTCAGTTCTGGATTCAGTTGTAGACACCAACGTGGCGGCCCCCGCAGTGCTGCCAGCCCCCGAGGCTCCCTGGGGCTCCTTGCCGAGCAGGGCGGCCCCAGCCGCATCATTGCCTGTGCTGGCGGCATGGGGACTGGCAGCCTGATCTGCTCCCTGGTCAGCAGCGTTCACCTGGTCTTCCAGCGGTCCAGAACTGGCTGCGCTCTCGTCACTCTCATTTGCCACGGCAGTCCTCTCTCTCCTCTTTTCTGCCAACACCTCCAGCCCCATCATCCTGAGATAATGAAGCCTTTCGTTTTTGGGCACAAAAGTTCGAATTGAGGCCTTTCCCCGCCACCCACATAACACAATGGGACACTGCAGGGTATCTGGTTTCCTACAAACAAAATGGCTTTGTGTAAATATTAGAAGTCCTCATAATCGCCTCTAAAGAGGTATTAATATGCAAACTCTCCAAAAATTATACCACTGAACCACTGGGAAGGCACTTCAGTCTGTGATCCTATGAAGGGTTTTCTCAAAGGAAGATCCGCTTCCTTCTTCATGCCCTGAACATTATCAACACCCTCAGGTGCTGATAACACCCACCAATCTTTCCTTCTAAACGCTCACAGTGGAATGCACCCCAAATCTGCAGGCTTTACATTTCCAGTGTTACAATTTCTATACACATTTACTCTTCTCAAATTTGAAGACCTATCCGAGAAGCCTCATCCTACCCACCAGCAGACACTTCGGTCCCCTTACTTCACGACCCCACACATGTCGCCCTCCCTTTTCACAGATGAACACACTGAGGCTCCCTGAGGCTGGCTAACTTCACCCAAAGCAACAGTGCCAGCCGACTGGGGCACCAGGACTGCGACCCAGGACTGTCCATGGACTTTGAGACTCAGTGCTTCACATAACTTGGTCTGAGTGACCTGACTCTTCTCGTTACACACCCACATAACAGTCTGACTCCCTGGGGAACAGTGCCCGTTCCCAGTAGGCAGCACTGCCTAGGTCCGAAGCACTCCCGTCTCCCCCAGCCTGCTCAGCCCCCTTACAGATGCGCCCCCTGCTCACCAGGCAGCGTCAACTCTCCTGAACTGACAGGGTGGTTACTGTCTGTCTTACTCATGCACCACTTATCAAGTACTATGAACATTATTTACTGTGCGTATCATATAATTTCTTTCAGATGCAACTCTGGTATACTTTTTAGGCTCCTAAAGACTCCATATAATTAAGCATATGTCCCAAATCTATTTGATGCTAGAAATCAGTGACATAGACTGAGAAAGAAATGAACATAGAAGGGGGAGGGGCTCAATTATATCTTTAAAAAACAACAGAAAAAGAGAAGGGCCTGAACTAAGAGGAATAAACACTAAAAAGAAGGAAACACATCAGCACACTTTCATCTTCCCTAGGGCAAAGCATGGACAGTAAGGTGATAAAAAATGAGAGAAAAACACAAGTTCCCAACTTCTACTTTCAACTACTAGAAACTAGTGCAAAATATCCTAAGGTTTTCTATGTGAGCCACATAGTACCACGATTCTCAAAAAACCATTTCTAGGTCACTGCCCCAATGGTTTTGTAAAACCCCCATGTTCCTGAGACACTGGAGTCCTTTCTTGTTTTCCCTGTCAGCAGGAAGCACGCCCCGATATTTCCACTTTAAACCTTCTCTTGCCCCGTCTACTCACCCTAGGAAGCCGCATGCACTGTGCTTCACAGCAAGCGTCCCGAAATGAGCCCAGCACTGCTGTCCCAGCAGCCGTCACCCAGCCGATGCCAAGCGCCTTCACCAGGAACACCCTTCCCCCCAGCCGAGTTCCCGCAGCCCCCTTTCCCCTTGGCTTCCGCAATCTTCTCTCCACGCTCCATCTCCCATCTCCCCCACAGCTGCCATTCACTGCTCCTCTAAGGCTGACACATTCCAGGGCAAGGTCCTGCACACCCTTCCCTTCTCCACCTCAGTTACCCCACCAAGCCTCATGGCTTTAAACAGTACCCATCCACTCATGAATCCCCAAGGCCTGTAGCATCCTCTCCCCTCAACTCGTGAAACTGCAATCCAGCGGCCTACTCAAGTCTATTTGATGTCCATTCCAGCAATTCAAATTCCTGTTAGTGCTTCCCTCATTTCCCTCTTTAGATGACAACTCCTCAACTCAAACACCCAAAAGCCAACACTGAGTGCTCCTGTCCCTTCCGTGCCCACGATCCATCTCGTCGGATCTACTCCAACATACCCCAAAGGGCCCCCGTGCACCACAACCCTGCCCTCGTCTCCCTGCCGTCCTGCTCTTGCCCCACACCCGCACACGCAAGCGCACACACACAGGCTGCTCTTCACAGCACCAGAGCGCATGGGACATCTGAAGCTGCGTGTGCGCACCTGTCAGCCTGCAGGGTGCTCGGCCTGCCCTCCTCCAAGCTCCACAGACCGCCCTGCAGCTCTTCCTGCCTCAAGTCTGTGCTTCTCAGCTTCCTTCTCACCCTCCAGACTTAGGGTTAACGCTTCCTTCCCAGACGACCTGCCGCGGCTCCACCGAAACCCTTCCCCAGCCCCCACCGTCTGCACGGCTGCACTCCACTTCCGTGTTTAACCGCACGAAGACCAGACTCCCGGGAGCAGGTGCTGATGCTGCTGACACCAGCGGAGGCACGGTGGGCACCCGCCTGAGCTCTCTGTCCCATTTCTGGGAAGTGCTGACAATCTGGGACCTACTCTTCGCAGTCTTCCTCAGACACTAGTGGTTGCACGGAAGCAGGGCTGGTCAATCGGTGGCCGTCAGTGTGAGCCACAGGGACCCCCGTGCCCCACCCTAGAATACTGCCTGACACCCAACAGGTACCCACACGCTGAACCAACAAAGAGAGACAGAGCTCCATCTCTCTTAACTGTTCAATCTTCACATTTGTTCTGTTTAGACAGACATTAGAATTAGACTCTAAAGCACAGAAAATACATACTATGCATTTTATTCTCTTAATAAAAATACAGTTGGCCTGAGCTGCATGTTCTACTAAAAAAATATCTTCATGATGACATACAAGACTGGTATTTCAGTTCTAAATTTCCCCAGTACTGTTTTCAGGGAGCATTAATAAAAGAAAAGGCTTCTAAGGGAAACCCCCCACCCCCACAAGAACACTGAGGCCCAATGGCAGGAGCACCCTCACTTACGTAGGGTCCGGCTCATACTTCAGGACGACGCTCCCCTTGGCTAGAAGAGAAACAGACAAGCATTGGCCAAGCTTTCTGGTCAGTGAACACCTCTGTTGAGCAAATTCATGTGCCCAGGATTGTGGCAAGAGAGCAACACATAATCTGTACTCTTGGATTCAAGGATCTTGATGGAGGAAGAACTTTCTAAAAACATGAAGCCACCAGCCAGGCAAGCACCAAGTAGGGCAGTCAGGACAGAGTGGTTCAGGACTGTGTGGAAGAGGACCAAGTCAAACCATCAGGGATTTAGGCAAAGCTACTCAACACATCTCTCTCAGCACAGGGAGGTGGGAACTAGCTACTGGTTAATCCTAAAAACTCCCAGAAACAGCACATAAAAAAAAGTCAAAAATTATACCACAATCATCTATGAGCAGGTTAAAAAACAAAAACAAGTATAAACGGTTCCTTTATCCCTTAAAATAGTCCCTACTGTAACCGGAGGTTATGCCCGATAAAAGAGAAGATGGGCCCCAGACAGCCTGTGTCACGTCCCTCAGGCCCCTGCTTTTAGACATCAGACATACGGTCAAACAGCCACAACCGGATTGCTCAGTGTTCATCAAATTGAGCCAGAAATATCGAACAATAATGTAAAAATTAGTAAGAATGAAGGAGAAAGGATTAAGCAAATTAAAAACACTCCCAGTAGGCAACAGCGTGGTGATTACTAGAGTGAGAGGGGGTGGGGGAGGTATACGAGGGTAGAGATTAACGGTGATGGAAGGAGACTAGACCTGCAGTGGTGAGTGCACAATACACAGATTACTGTACACCTAAAAACCGATGTAATTTTATTAACCAACACCACCCAAGTAAATTCAACAAAAAATTAAGAGTAAGAAAGTTTAAACCATATTTTATTGATACTATTAGTTGTCCTGATGTTTCCCCTTTGCCCGCCTCCCCCTAGCACTCCCCACTCCCCCCACCAATGTTCATGCCCACAGGTGATGTGTGTAAGGGCTACCCCCTGTCCTATACTGAACTTTACATCCCACGGCCATACTACAACTATTTGTACTTCTTCATCCCCTCACCTCGTCATCCATTCCCTGATACCCACCTTCCATCTGGCCACCAACAAAATGTTCTCTGTATCCATGATTCTGTCTCTGGTCTTCTTGTTTGCTTAGTTTGTTTTTTAGATTCAACTGTTGATTTGAACTTTTGCCATTTTATTGTTCATAATTTTGATCTTTTTTTTTAAAGGTTTCATTTATTTTTAGGGAGAGGGGAAGGGAAGGAAGGAGAGAAACATCAATGTGTGGTTGCCTCTCATGTGCCCCCAACTAGGGACCTGGCCCGCAACCCAGGCATACGCCCTGACTAGGAATCGACCTGGTGACCCTTTGGTTCACAGGCCCATGCTCAATCTGAGATACACCAGCCAGGACTAATCTTTTTTAAAAAATAAATTCCTTTAACATTTCATATAATAATGGTATTTTGATGATGAACTCCTTTAGTTTTTTCTGGTCTGGGAAGCTCTTTACCTACCCTTCAATTCTAAATGATAGCTTTGTTGGGTAGAGCAATCTTGGCTATAGGTCCCTGCTTTTCATGACTTTGAATATTTCTTACCAATCCCCTTTAGCCTGCAGTTTCTTTTGAGAAATCAGTAGTCTTATGGGAACTCCCCTGTAGGTAACTAACTTCTTTTCTCTTGCTGCCTTTAAGATCCTCTCTTTAACCTTTGAGCTTTTAATTACGATGTGTCTTGGAGTGGGTCTTTGCATCCATCTTGTTTGGGACTCTCTGTGCTTCCTGGACTTGCATGTCTATTTCCTTCACCAAATTATGGTTTTCTTTCATTATGTTTTCAAATAGATTTCCAATTTCTTGCTCTTTCTCTTCTCCTTCTGGCACCCCTATGATGCAGATGTTAGACCTCTAGAGGCTGTCCTAGAGGCTGCTTACAGTATCCTCATTTTTAGGCTTTTTTCTTGTTCCGATTGGTTTTTTGCTTCCTTATGTTCCAAATCATTGATCTGAATCTTGGTTTCATCCACACCACTGTTGAGTCCATACAAATTGTTATTTCAATTAGTATATCCTTCATTTCTGACTGGATCTTTTTTAAGCTGCTGAGGTCCTTACTATGTTCCTTGAACACCCTTATAACCAATGTTTTCAACTCCACATCTGACAGATTGCTTATCTCCATTTCATTTAGCTCTTTCTCTGGAGTTTTGATCTGTTCATTTGGGCACACTTTTTTGTCTCATTTTGGCAGCTTCTGTTTCTATGTATTAAGCAGAGCTGCTTTGACTTCATGTCTTGGTAGTGTGCCCTAATGTAGTAGGTGTCCTATAGCGCTATGTGGCATAGCCTCCCCTATCACCCAATCTAGGTATTTTGTGTGGACTGAGTACACCCTCCTCTTGTAGTTTAATCTTGGTTGCTGTTGGCAGATCAATGGGGGAAATTTGCCCAGGCCAGTCAGCTGAAAGTATTGGCTGTTTACCTCCACTCTCCACAGAGGATCAGCTGTGCACTGGCAGGGTGGTGGTGCTTTGACATGGTCTGTAACTGTCTACTGGGTTTGCTGGCCCTGGGGTTTCCTCAGTCATGCAGGCCAAGGTCAGCCCTAACCTGTTTTGCCTGCGGCCACCCTTCCTTAGCTATAGGGCAATCTGAGACGGCTGCTACTTGTGCTGGGCTTAGAGATTACCAGGTAAGCCAAGGTGTGAACCAGTGCAGTGCCTGGATCTCACTGAGGCAAGATGCTGCTTATTTGAAAGGATTTAAGAAGTTATGAAGCATGACCCAAGACCAGCCATTCATACGGAAAACAGTTTGTGGTTTAGGGAATGAGAAATAGGGAGTCTAGGTGGGACCTTAATTAGGAATCTCCAGGCAGAATAGAGTCATGTTCTCTTCCTTATTCATGAAATCTTTGTATATATTTATCAGAGTAGGCACTTAACATTGTCTTGTGGATAACTAGCCCTTTAAAAACGTTTGTAAAACTTCCTCTTCCAACATCTCTAAAGCAGTGTTCTCGTCTCTGTCCATGGAGTAGCTGTTATGGGATAGGCCCGTGAGTTGTGTTGGAAAGTCTCTGGGGAACTCCAAGGTAGGTCAAACAGTGTTAGCCAGGTTGATGGAGTCTCAGAAATGGCACCAGTTTGCCAATCTGTCGGGGGAGGGTTTAGAAAAGGGACAATGGCCTCTGCTCACCTTGATACCAGATACTTCAGTTTCTCCCTGCATACTACTGGTGCCTTTGGAGCTGCTACCTTGGTGTTGTAGCTCAAAGGGTGTGAGTCTGAGTAGATGAGTCTTTGTGTGGGTTCTTTAAGAGAAACTGCTTGGGGCCTCCAGAACTTTCTTCCACTGACTCAATCCTCGCCGGGATTTTGCAGCCCGAAGTTTTGGGAGAACTTATCTTCCTGGCACTGGAACCTTGGGCTGTGGGGCCTGGTGTGGGGTTGGGCCTCGCTCCCCAGATAACCCTCCCAAGTTTTTATCCACCGCAAGTGGGTGAGGGACCAGCCTGTTTCACATCTACACCCCTCCTACCAGGCTCAATGGATGTGGTTTCTTTAATTCCATAGCTGTCAAGACTTCCATTCAATTTGATTTCTGATGGTTCTGAATGATAGTTATTCCGTATTTTAGTTTTAATTTCGATGTGGTTGTGCGAAGAGGCAAACTATGTCTGCCTATGCCACTATCTTGACCAGTAGTCCAAAAACCAGCATTCTTGGTAGAATTATTTTTATTCTCAGATAAAATCATCACTAGAATGATCTGAAGTGGAGATTTATGAAATATAAAATCAACAATGTGACCAAGAATCTATCTGGATAAGAATCTCTCTTAGCTGGCTAGCAAAACCATCACAACTGCTGGCAAGACTGCATATTCTACTTTCACAGGGTTAAAATGCCAAACCACCCAATAACCTGTGCTAGCTGGTGTGACACTTGCAAACTCAAGCCCCTCACTTTCTTTACTTCCACACAAATCCCTTCCCTGGCTGGCTGCTCAGTGGTGGGTGGGTGAAATGGAGCTCTGGCTGGTTGGCTGGCCAGGTCCTAACACCTGGTGGCAGCTGGGAGATGCAGGGTCTCTACCACGGTCTGGGTAGTAGGGCAACCCCAGGAGTGCATTTGACTCTCAAAACACTGAGACGTAACTTACGTTTCCACAAAACCCTCTGGCAACTGCCAGTCAATAAAAGCAAGCCATAACGTACTGAACATAAGATTGAGAAAGATCCAGTAAGAGGGAATGCCCACAGCCTACTGTCTCTGTAAGAACTAGTTATGCCTCTACACAAGTCAGGTACTTACCCAGGTCCTTGGCTTGGCTGTAAGTCTCACTACTAAGTTTTCTAAAAAACGGATTTTCCTGGGTTAACAGAATTTTAACATCTTCCAATGATACACTGATAATTCTTGAATTAATAAATGGATACAATGTATAGATTCCCTGTGGGAACAAAGAAAGGTCACAGTTATGAACTGTAAAGTGAGAGCCCTGACCTCAGGGCCTTTCCAAGCCCCATGTCCAGCCCTCACCCAACCATAGCCCCCAGGCAGGTGCAGTACCCAACCTGGAATTTGTCATAATCTATAAGCAAATACTCCTCCAGAGCAGAAAACCAGCCTCAGAGAGCTCAACAACAGTGAGGGTCAAAGGGCTGGTAGGTGCCAGCCCAGCTCTGAGCCATCCAGACCTGTCAGGCTGGCTCAGAAGCTCCTACTTGCGCCCAGCTACTTCCCATTTATTTGTGGCTAGTGCTATCCAAGTCAGTTCCCCAAATTACCTCCTGTGCTAACCGGAAAGCACAGTCAAACTCTTCTCCGCTGTTATTTCGACACCAGACTTTTATCCCGGTGTTAATAACCTGTAAGGAAAAAAATAAAGTGAAGACAGTCAATCAAAACAATCCCTTCTACTTTGAGGAGGCTGAGCTGTGACTAATGAAAAGGAAGAAAAGAGAAATGGAAAACCTTTGAAAAGTCATCTGACTAAAACTGGGCTTAACGGCAGTTCTCAAAGCCCAACTGATCCTCTTTTGAAATGGCTTTGGTTGATGTGGCTTATACTGACTAATGACACGAAACCAGCAATCTTTGAAAATACAAGAGTAAGAATACACCAGCACATTTCATAGACCATCAGGAGCAAGGATACTATTGCCCTGGAAACCACTATGGACATCCAATATGGAGATAATGTTCTAGTACTGTTATGAAAATACTTTGACCTCATGGACCTCCAGGTAACACAGGCAAAAAGAAAAACAAGTTGGGAAAACAGTAAAGAAAGTGAAAACAGGGCCTTAAATAGAAAAACTATAGAAAATGGAAATGACAAATAACACCAAGCCACAGCAGCAGCACCCAAAGCCCCTAAAACCCACAGTGCCCTCCTCCTACGATACAAACAGTGGGAGGGACAGTGGAACAGAAGGGACACAGGCCACACAACATGGACCTGCTAAGGGCTCTGACAGCACACAGCAGGCTCGGGAACCTCAGCCCACTCTAGACACAGACAAGCCCACACCAGGATCTGTTTCTTCCAGGGAAACCTGAGCAGTGCCTTCTATTATGCATTAGTCCCCAACCATGACCTATACCTTCATCCTCTCACTGTTGTTCAGCAGCACATTCCTCAGTTCCTTAGAAACCATGTAGAGTTGCCTTTTCTTCCCTTCTGTAGTTCGAGTTAATAAATTCATCCTTGGGAATGAAGGATCTAGAGCATAAAATTTCCTATAAATAGGACCAAGGTGTTTATAAGAGAATACATACTTCAAAACTTAATAGACTGTCTTTAACCCCTATTCTTTCCTACAGAACTGCATTTCTCAAACTCGGTGTGGTTTAAGGGCACTCAGACTCTAAGCTTAGTCTATTTCACATGAAACCTCCAGCAACATTTACTGAAGGCACAACCAGATCAGGGCCCTACACTAACATGGGCAGTTTCTCTCCCTCAATGGCTACTCCATGGACAGGGACTTGAGAACGTTGCTTTAGAGATGTTTGAAGAGGGCGTTTTACAAACATATTCAAAGGGCTAGTTATCCACAAGACAATGTTAAGTGCCCACTCTGATAAATATATACAAAGATTTAATGAATAAGAAAGAGAAAATGAGACTGTTCACTATTCTGCCTGGAAATTCCCAATTAAGGGCCCACCTAGACTCCCTATTTCTCATTTCCTAAACCAGAACCGAATAACACAGCTCTGTTTATTTATCTCGTAACTCAACTAAGTAAGTTATATTCAGGATCAGAGTCCAGAATTGTTCCATCTCTTTACCAACGTCTTTATCTTTGTGCAGCTTATTTTGTCTGATTACTACTACTCACTTTAAATTGCAGGGTTCAGAAAACACACTCTAAAGTTTCACCCAGCTCTAACATGCAATTAAAGAGGAAAAATGCTATACAGAGCTTTTAAATAAAAAACTATGGTTAAATGTGACCAGTTACGCATTTATAACCCTATAGGAAATTCCTTTAAAGAATTAAAAAAGGCTGAATTAATCCTTACTGGATAGGTGGAAATAAAGGGTCATCTTCCGGAATAAACACAAATGGATCTTCTTTAAATCCAAACAACTTCATTTTCTTCGATGGAGGAGGACTAACAAGGAATTGGGATGGAATCAGTCAGTCTGGGATCTGAGGAACACTGCTAATTACCAACAGCACACTCTTCCCTGCCCACTCAACCCTCAGCCCAACTCTGTGCATGAGGTTTTACACATGCAGCCTCTTCAGGCCTTAAATCTCTCTCTTCAGACAACAGACAGCAGCACTCACACCGCAAGTTCATTAACACTGAACCGAGTACTTTGCCAGCCAAAAGTGTTTTCACACTGCCTGCTGGAAAACCACTACAGGAAAGGCTCTGGGATCCCGGTCCATCTATATGGCTGGGAAGACACTAGAATGTTGTTTTGCTCAAGACATAACCGTGTTTCTTACCCACACACACCATCTTTCTTGTTTCCATTTTTCTCTAAATCCTCAGTCCTTTCCATTGTTTCTGCGTCGCCAATTCCAGTAACTAGCTTCCTTTCTAGCTCTGAGGGACTTGCAGTTTTCTCTCCCACGGGACCTGCAGGGCTGGACTGCACAGGGTCTCTCGGCTTTGCAGACTCCCCCTGCAGCTGTCAGAGGGAATAACAAGTCCATTTACACTCAAAGCATAACCTGCTTTGCATTGCTACAAAAAAAAAAATTGAGAACCTGAGCTCACAAAATCAATCTTAACTGATTTTCTATAGCATTTAATATGTAAAGGACAAGAATTTTAACTAGTCTTGCTATTATGTACAGAATTCATGGACACTTTCTTTGAAGTTAAAATCAATTCTAATGTAACCCTATAAAAAGCACAGACAGCTGGCGGACAATGCCAGCTTGTCTGAATGCTACTGGCATCCACTCTTGCACAATGAGGCATGCAAATGAGTCGACACCATCCCTAAGATTGTAAGGAGGGCTGAGAAGACAAGTATAGGAATAAGCACAATGTAGGAAAGGATAGTGACTCTGTTCAGGGCACCTGGAGAAACTGCTGTGGAAACCAGAAGACTGTGCCTCCAGGAACCAAGGAAACACCAGCTGAATAATAAACTGGGGCAATGGTACAAACGTGGTTTTGAGAAGGAGCAAAATTTTATATAAAAATTTATTTAAAACTACATGTCCGTTCTAATTAACTTCCAAGACTGGAAAAAGTAGTAATTCCCAGGCCCCATATGAAGTGAATTTACAAATTGGAGACTTGAGCACAGAAAAGTTAAGCATGCCCCCAGTTCACAAAGCTGTCAAGTGGATGAGCCAGTGAGGTTCTAAAGCTATTAACATTATCCAACACTGCCTCCTAAAGAATACAGTTTATTTAAACACAGAAAATAGCAAAGAACAAAAAACACCATCCAAAAAACCTCTCGACAAGGCCAGCAATGGAATGCATCTTCTTCATCCCCTTCTCTGCTTCCGGAAATGCTGCCCTCTTTCTTGGAGTCCATCTCAAATGTCCCTTTCTCCAGGAAGCTTTCTTTGTTCCATCACAATGACCTAATCTTGCCTTTCCCAAAATACCAGCAGCACTGTGTCAGGGTGGCTTTCGCTGACTCAAAATTCTGGACCTAAGTCTACACGCCTTCACTTCCACTAGATTCTGGCCTCCTGAAGACAAAGATCTCAGAATGGGCCTAGCAGAACAAGCGACCAAGATATACTTACTCAACGAAATGAATAACAAGCTGATACAATGATAGAAAAGTGGCAAAGTAATATTTAAATAACGTGGTTGTTCTAAAAAGCGTGATGCCACATCAAAGGAAGCAAACTTAAGGAAAAGTTCAAAACCCACTTACACAGGTGGGTATGTGACAAAGTATCAACATAACCCCAAAGCCAAGGGAATCTAAAGTACGCTTGTATGTAACAGGCCCTCAACTTGCGCTGCACGGTACAGTAGCCACCAGCCATGTGCTTTCTGACCCCTGCAAAGGTGCCTAGGTAGGTAAAGGTGTATCCTAGAGTGTAAAATTGACAGTTTTTTTAAAGTATGAAAGCATATAAAATACCTCAATGATTTATTTTGATTACATGGAAGTAATTTTAAATATACTGGGGTAAAAAAAACCCTTTTACTTTTCTTCTTTTACTTTCTAAATATGGCTGCAAAAAACCTCAAATCGCCTGGGTCTGGGGCTCCATTTGCTAGCAGTGCTCTGAGCAGCCACAGCTCTGCTCCTGACCAGGGCGTCAGGGACCGACTACAGTCAAGAACACCACGTGGAGACTTTCACGCTCTAAGGGAAGCACTCTCTAGCCTAACACCAACACCATGGTGACTGCCCAGAAAAGCCAGTGCCACTCCTGGGCCAGTTTGAGGCTGTACACGCCTCTGTATGTCTGGATTAGCCATATCCCAGAAAATGTTTACTTACTATTTCTCCAAAGCCGGAGCATTATTTGTCCTAATATTTAAGCATGCATCTGAAAGAAACACAGACCTTCAGACTGTGACTCCAGACCATGTTCTATGATTACGGAAAGCTGATGTACATACTAACAAGACAATGCCAAGATGCTGAGGAGGGGAGCACACATTAAAGCACAACTTTGTGTCCAGTTTCGAAAGGCAGCCCTCTCTTCTCAACCGTTCTGCGTCTCTGCGTCTCGGCCGCCCTTACAAAGACCCAGGAGGGAGTGCAGATTCATTACAACAGATCAGGGCTTATTCATTTCCTTCAGGAAAGGTTTGGACAAATTCTGCAATTGTCCCCTACCGTCAAGGTGAAGACAGGTTTGACTTTAGCAGAGTTCCATCAACCTGAAAGAGGCTAAGCTGAACCAACCCACAGGGAATTAAGAGTTCGGAGCCAGTGTGGGGAAGGGTGATATCAGGGGAGGTTTTAATTTTGAGCCAGAGAACAGTCTTTATGTCTTTTCAATTCTTATTAACGAACTAGATATGAGATGTAGAAGAAATGCATTCTCCAAAGTCTACCTTTTCCAATTACCTATCTAAGAAATTGCTTTTTGTTTGGAAAACTCAAATTTAAACGAATCTCTACACATACCATCAGGTTTAGCCACCCTCCACCCCCCAAAAAACGTTCCACTGACCTCTGTCAGCTTCTGCTTTTAATGCACAAAGAGATCACATGGTATGCTGTGGTGTTTTGGAAGATGTTTACCTTTGGTGGACGTTTATTCCATGGCATTGAAGACTTTTTCACTAATACTGCCACAAAGAACCCTCCAGTATTTTGATGATGTGGTAATATTCTAAGACTAAAAAAAAACACAATTCTCACTTTTGAACTGATCCAAAATATACATTTTTTATATTAAATATTAAGACAAATACTACAAAGTCAACCTGTGACAAAGAAGTCATGTCTTGTAAGTATTCACACAGCCCTCATTCAGGAAATGGCCAATGTGTGATGTGTGGAAAGTTAATGTGGTATCCAATGTATTAACATTAGGTTCTAACCACCTTCATTATTCACAAAGGCTTGATGCCAGCAGCTACCAGGTAAGACGTTCTCATGTGTTGAACAGTTCACATACCTGAGGTAGGCCATGGGCGCAGCCCAGGCCTCGCAGGAGTGCCCAAGGGCCCAACCTCCCCACCATCCCCTGACTCTGAGAGTTCCGGAAAACTCACCACCGCTCTAGATGCATTGCCTGTAACTTCTCCGGGTCCTTTGGTGGGAACATGGTTGGCCGAATCTGGGTATGTCTGCTGTGAGGAACCTCATCCCACTCTGCAAACCACTGTCCATCTTTCGTCATTACCTGCCAAACAAGAAGAGAAGATTCTAAATCACTGGCACTAATAAGAAAGATCACAGGGTGCCAGTGTACATGGTCTCAGACACGATAAATGGTGATTCTCATTTCTCTCCAAAGCGAGGAAGACTATTTGCAAAAATAAAAACTCCATAAAACAGAACAGTTATTTTATAAAGCATTTTTCATTTGGGAATTAAAAAAAAAAGCCTTAGATTGTTTCTAGTTTAAAACTAAAAAATTAATGCTTTCATATTAGAAATGAAGATTGAATCCTAGCCAGTAAAAAATAAATAAAGCAAAGTTGTACTTATATAGACAAGAATAAACAAAGCTGATGTCTAATTGGACAACAAAGGCAGGAAAATTTTTTCACTGCCAGAGAAAAATATGTGCATAATCATACCATTTAATATGTATAATTTTGATATTGATTTTAAACTTTATAACCAAAACAGTATTATTCAAGTTATCCAAATGTGGATGGATACTTTAAAACCTTCACAACAGCCAGGTAAGTTGGGCCTGCTCTTTTGAGTCAGGGTCCTCACAGAAATTTTACCTTCCACTGTGTGAGTCCAGGCATCCATTTCAGCCCTGGCAATTCAGAAGACACATCAGCAAGCTCCAAAGCACCTACATACCAAAAATTAAAATTAAAAAAAAAAGTGTTTTTCCACATGTCCACGAAAGAATTAAGATGCAAAAGATCACATACTGCATTATTCTATGTATTGGAAATGTCTGGAGAGGGAAAAACCACACAGACAGAAGGCACATTCCTGGTTCCCAGGTGAGGGTGGGAACAGAAAATAACTGCCAAAGGGCAGAAGGGTCCTGCTTGGGGTGAGGAGAATGGTCTAAAATTGGACTATGGTGAGGGCTATGCAGTTTGGTAAGTCTACAAAGAAATCACTGAACTGTCCACTTAAAACAAGTGAATGTCATGGTGCTAACTGGAGCTCACAGAAGCTCTGGGAGCAGGAAGAGCTGCAGAGTCCTGGGAGGCAGCAAGTCTGACTCCATGGCCAAAATCACCCTGGAGGCCACACCAGGCTAGAACTCAGAAGTCCGCTCCTGGCTTTTACACACATGCCAGTCTTTCCCATGCCTTTACGGCTGACAAACATCCCAGAACTAAAAAGCAACATTTCAAAGCGAACTATGGGCACTTTCAAACATTCCGTTTTAGGCCCAAGTTAGTTTTCTAAAACTGCCCATCAGGACGACAGTGTAGTTTTAAAAACAGCACGTCTACAGTGGCAGTCGTACCCGAGGCTATGAGATGGGGCCGGGAAACCTTCCAGAGGAACTCCCACTCACAGATCACAGCACAGGTTTGACAGCCTCGCAGAAGGGGAAACACCAACAAAACTCCCTGGAAGCCATGAAAACCCATAGACAATCACAAAAGCAAAGTAGGAGACTCCACAAGGGGAGGGCTAGAAAACTGACCTCCACTAGTATACCTGAGCAATCTTACTCTCAAAAGCGAACACTAAATAATAGTGTTTCCAGAAACTGGTTTTCTCAGATACTGCTCAGTGTGCCTTACTGCCGGCATTTGGGTCGGAAGCGGCCAACCCCAGCCCAGTGTTTACAGACTGAACCTTCACCATCAGCTGCCATTCCTCCAGCTGAGTCTCCGGGTGCTTTCAGATGGGCCCACACCCCGTCCAGTCACAGTCCCAGCAACGGCCTATGCTCCCACGGAGCCATGTCTACTACACAGGGAGCCTGCGACCAAGCACAAGATGAAGAGTCCACAGTGGGGTCTCAAACAACCACATGCACAACGGTGGCTGTGAAAGCACAACCTAGACTGGAAACCCCCCTGCGCAGCAGGAAATAATCCCCCAGTAGGACGCCCAGTCAATTTACTATTCAATTCCAGACCCATAATCCTTCTTCTCACATGCCTTCCGAGATAGAGCACCACCAAAACTGTGAACGTCAGGGCCACGCAAGAAAGCATCATCCAGAAAGCACTGCTTTGGAGGACCACCACGAGTACAGAAGAAACAAAATAAAGAGACCAAATTCAGACCTACAGGGCTGCACTGAGGGCTGACTACACGGTGCAGCTCAGCCAGCCACTGAGAAAGCCGCTGGAAGCCCAGATGGTTGCGGACACCAGCTCAGGAAACGCACGCCGGTCTTACTTACGTCACGAACACTCAGGCAGTAAGTCTGGTGGTGTTCTACCCTGGAAATTACATTATGCTAAGTGAAGTTAGCCGGTCACAGAGACAACTGCTGTGATTCCACTCACATGAGATACCGAGACTGGTCAAACTCACAGAGACAGAGAACACAGTGGTGGGGAGGGGATAACCGCGAGTCATTTAACGGGTTCAGAATTTCAGTTTTCAAGAGGAAGAACCCTGGAGACTGGCTCCACAACAATGGGAATGTACTTAACACTACTGAACTGTGTGCATTTAAATGCAGTTAGACGGTGAATATTAGGTTATGTGTGCTTTACCACATTTACATTACAAAAATCGTGATAGGATCCAACTAATTGTTCACACTTGATAAACAAAGTGGGAAAAAAGCTTGCAATTCATGAAAGAACAACAGATCCACTACATAAGCTTGTTTTCTATTAAAGATATCTCGTTTTAGGTTTACAGGCTAAAAATACAAGCAAATACCTAGGAAAAAGTCTACAGGAGTAATTTTCAACCTTCTTCATCTCATGACACACAAAAATTAATTACTAAAATCATGTGCCTCACCAAAAATCACATTTTTTGCCTCTCTGACAAAAACGGGTGTAGTTTTTATTCAGTCTTACCAGATGGCTATTGTTGTGTTGGCTGCTGTCATTTTTTTGACAATCTAAGGGAAAAGGGGTCAGTGCCCCTGATTAGTCAGGCACAACAGGTGAAAATCACTGTACTGTAGTGATGAAGTTTTTGAAAGTACGTACTTTTATTAAAAGACTAATTTAGCATGCCTACCTTCACTTTTTTCCAGTAAAGATGCTATGACTGCTTCATCCTCAACGGGGTTCAGGGAACAAGTGGAATACACCATCCTTCCGCCCTCCACCAGCTGTTCAGCACCCCGCGTAGCGATCCGCAGCTGTAAGCTAAGGGGTGGAAACACTAAGTTGGAGACCAAACACAGCCAGATGGCACGTACTTTAGAAGCACCCACCATGTCACATATTTATTACAAGTTTTTAGGACAGACTTACAATAAAATACAAACTAAGTAAAATACGTAATTCCTGTAAAAAAACACAAAAAAACCCTTACAGTTCTAAGTGAAGTTAGAATAAACCTACAAAAGGTGAGTCATGTAAATAAAAAAGCACCTAGTTATGTACACTGGTTTGGCTGTTCTGGGTACCTTTCCCAGCATCTCATCAAGAAAGCATAAAGTGATTAACAACTGAATTCAACATCAAATTTCACTATTAAAAAGCCTCCATACTTATACAAATGCTTGGTTTTTCTTCCCATGAACAACCTGTACTCCTTAATATATCCCAATCCTAATGCCTGTTTCACAAAACAGTGGTAAG
>VMDR010015288.1:0-22486 GCA_007922815.1 Macrotus californicus | reverse complement strand
AGATTCAGTTGTTTGCTTGCATTTCAGGAAAGGTGCATGGATGATAACATTTTTTATCTCACAAATAAATGACTAGTTGACTAAATTTAGAATTTTTAAATTACAATGTTTCTCCCTCAAACTCTGTATAGAATGGGGAAATAACTATTTTCTCAACAAATACAATTGCAAAGGAAAAAGAATGGGGAGACATTTATAGATTAAATTACACTTTAGAGACTTAATCAACCAAACGATTTGTGAATGTATTGAGGGTCCTGATTTGAACAAACCAAATGTAAATATATAGAATTGGGGAAGATTAATATACTGATTGGCTATTAAATTTTTTTCCAGGTATGGTAATGGTTTGTAGCTGTGTTTTTTTTAAAGAGCCCTTATATTTAGAGATACGAGTTGACTATTTATGAAGGAAGTGATACAGATTGTAATTGCTTCCAAGAGAGGGGTGAAGAGGGAATGGATGGAGACATAGATGAAACCAGGTTGGCATGAATTAAATGTTGAGCTAGGAATGGGTACATGAGGGTTTCCTGTCCATATTAAAATTTCTATAATAGAACAGAAAGAAAAAATGCCTATTGCTTATTCTTATCTATAACTGTAGAAGAGAGATCTAAGAATACAGTTGCACTGGCAAGAAAAGTATTATTTACCCATTATTTCTTGCTGGAATGCTTGTTGCATTTCTTTTAAAATTGATTTTAAAATTAATTCTATAAATTTGGTTAATTTTCAAATTATGTTTATCTGTGAAATGTTTTCACCTATTATGTTTTAATATCATCTTATTATATTCTGATTTCTTCAGCAATTCTATGTTGTTTTTTCATATCACTTATCTTTTTAGCTCAATTAAATATTTGTTGTTATCTGCATATCTGCACAACACTTGTTCAATTTTCTGCTAAACAGTTTCTGCTCTTAACTGGTTCTAAAGCATTTTAAAATTCTTCCATAACATCAAAACCTTACTTTCTTACATTACTGATCTCTCTTCAAACTTCCATTTGCCTCTCAGACAGCTCCATTTTAATCATCTCTTTTTTTTTACCTTCCATCTCTTGCATTATATCGTTTATATTTTCTTCCTTTGTCAAAAGAACAAAACAAATACAATCTGAAATTTCTTGCTCTCTATATAAAATCTTTTTTAAGAATATTATTTTTAATTTATAACCGATACCACAAGAGTAAAAAGGATTGGTAAGAAATTACTATGAACAACTATATGCCAAGAAATTGGACAACCTGGGTGAAATGGACAAATTTCCAGAAATGTATAAACTTCCAAAACTGAATCAAGAAGAAGAAGAAATCCTGAACAGATTGATAACAACTAGTGAAATTGAAGCAGTAATCAAAAAGGTAGGCACAAAATAGACAAAGGGAGGTTAAGAATAGTATAGGAAATGGAGAAGCCAAAGAACTTATACGTACGGCCCATGGACATGATCTAAGCAGGGGAGAGGAAATGCTGGAGGGTGGGGGTGTGGTGCAGGGAGGAAGGGATAAAGGGCAGAAAAATATTGGGACAACTGTAAGAGCATAATCAATAAAATATACTTAAAAAAAAAGTCCCGGCACACAAAAGCCCTGGACCTGATGGCTTCACAGTCGTATTTTACCAAACATTTAAAGAAGAAGGTACTCCTATCCTTCTCAAACTATTCCAAAAAATTCAAGAACAGGGAAGACTCCTAAACTCTTTTTACAAGGCCAGTGTTATCCTAATTTCAAAACCAAGTAAAGACACAACAAAGAAAGAAAACTGCAGGCCAATATCCCTAATGAACACAGATGCTAAAATCCTCAACAAAATATTAGCAAACTGGATCCAGCAATACATCAAAAAGATCATACACCATGATCAAGTGGGATTTATTCCAGGAATGCAAGGATGATACAACCTTTGCAAATCAATAAAATGATTCACCACATAAACAAAAGGAAGGATAAAAACCACATGATGATATCAATAGACGCAGAAAAGCTTTTGACAAAATCCAGCACCCACTTATGATAAAAATTCTCCGAAAACTAGGAATAGAGGGAGCATACCTCAACATAATAAAGGCCATATACGAGAAACCTACAGCTGATATCATACTCAACAGGTAAAAACTAAAAGCCTTCCCACTAAGATCAGGAACAAGAAAAGGATGTCCGCTTTCACCACTTCTATTCAACATAGTATTGGAAGTCCTAGCCACAACAATCAGACAACAAAAGCAACAAAAGGCATCCAAATTGGAAAGGAGGAAGTAAAACTGTCATTGTCGCAGATGACATGATGGTGTACACAGAAAACCCTATAGGCTCCACCAAAAAACTACTTGACCTAATAAATGAATCTGGTAAAAGAGAGGGATACAAAGTCGATATTCAGAAATTGAAGGTATTTTTGTATATCAACAATGAAATATCAGAAACAGAAATTAGGGGAAAAAATCCCATTTATAGCAACAAGAAAAATAAAGTATCTAGGAATAAACTTAACCAAGGAGGTAAAAGGCCTGTACTTAGAGAACTACAGAACACTTAAGAAAGAAATTAAGGAAGATACAAATAAATGGAAGCATATGCCATGTTCATGGGTTAGAAGAATTAACATCCTTAAAATGTCCATACTACCCAAAGCAATCTATAGATTCAAAGCAATTTCTGTTAAACTACCAATGACATATTTCATTGATTTAGAAGAAATACTCCAAAAATTATATGGAACAAAAAAAGATGCCAAATAGCCTCAGCAATCTTGAGAAAGAAGAATTAAGTTGGAGGGATCAAAATACCTGATATAAAACTATACTATAAAATAGTCTGGTACTGGCACATAGAGACACATAGATCAATGGAACAGAATAGAGAGCCCAGAAATAAACCCATGTCTCTATGGTCAATTAATATTTGACAGAGGGGGCACATGCATATAAAAATAGTCTCTTCAATAAATGGTGTTGGGAGATCTGGAATGGTACATGCAAAAAAAAAAATGAAACCAGACTTCTGAATTACAGCACACACCAGAATAAATTCAAAATGGTTAAAAGACTTAAACATAAGCGCTGACACCATAACAGTCCTAGAGGAAAACATAGGCAGTAAAATTTCAGTTATCCCACACAGCAACATTTTCACTAACACATCCTCTAGGGCAAGGGAAATAACGGAAAGAATACATAAATGGGACTACATCAAATTAAAAAGCTTTTGCAGAGCTAAAGAAAACATCATCAAAATGAAAAGGGAACAGACAGTATGGGAGAACATATTTGCCAATAATAGATCAGACAAGGGTGTGATCTCCAAAATATATAAAGAACTCATAGGACTCAACACCTGGAAGACAAACAATCTAATAAAAAATTGGTGAAGGACCTGAACAGATACTTCTCCAAGGAGGACATACAGAGGACCCATAGGCACATGAAAGGATGCTCAGCCTTACTGGCCATTAGAGATGCAAATTAAAACACAATGACATACAATGTCACACAGGTCAGAATGACCATCATTAACAAATCAACAAACAACAAGTTCTGGTGAGGATGTGGAGAAAAGGGAACCCTAGTGCACTGCTGGTGGGAATGCAGACCGGTGTAGCCACTGTGGAAAACAGTATGGAATTTCCTCACAAAACTAAAAATGGAACTGCCTTTTGACTCAGATTCCATTGCTGGGATTAAACCCTAAAAATCCTGAATTACCCATTCAAAAGAATTTATGCACCCCTATGATCAAAGCAGCATTATTTACAATAGCCAAGTACTGGAAACAGCCTAAGTGCCCATCAGTAAATAAGTGGGTCAAGAAATTGGTACATTTACACAATGGAACACTACACAGCAAAAGGTAATAAGGAACTCTTACTCTTATCTTTTGTGACAGCATAGATGGAATTGGAGAGTAGTATGCTAAGTGAAATAAGCCAATTGGTGAAAGACAAATACCATATGATCTCACCTATAAGAGGAACCTAATCAACAAAAACAAAGTAATGTGCACAATAGAACCAGAGGCATATAATGATGGAACAGTCTGACAGCAACCAGAGGGGCAAGGGGTGGGGGGTAATAGTGGAAAGAAGGGGAAGGGACTAGTCAAAGAACACGTATGAATGATCCACGGACAGGGACAACAGTGTGGGGACTGACTAAGGGAGCAGGATGGGGGCTGGATTGGGTGGAGGAGGGCAAAGGGTGAAAAATTGGGACAACTGTAATAGAAAAACAATAAAATATTTTAACAAGGAATATTCATTTGGATGCTTACAGCAATTTTATTCATAATCACCCAAACTGGAAGCAACCAAGAATATCCTTCAGCAGGTAAATGGATAAAATGTGCTAGATCCAACAATGGAATATTATTCAGCACTAAAATTAAGTGAGCTATCAACTATGGAAATAGATGGAGAAAATTTAAATGTATATTAAATTACCAAGTAAAAGAAGTCAACCTGAAAATCCTACATGGTATTTGATTCTAATTTCATGAAATTCAGGAAACAGCAATAGTGTGGAGACAGTAAGATCAGTGGTTGCAGGGGCAGGGGGAAAGGATGGTGAGGGGTGACCAGATGCAGCAGAGGAAATTTTAGGGTGGTGGAAATACTCCATATAACACTGTGATGATGAATATATGTCATTACACATGTTCACAGACCCATAGAATGTTCAACACCAAGAGTGAATCATAACATAAACTAGGGACTTTGGGTGATGATGACGTGTTAATGTAGGCACATTGGGACAAACGCATCACTTTGATTAGGGGTGTTGTTAGGTGGGGGCAGGATACACATGGGTGAGGGCAGTGGATATGCAGGAAATCTCTACTTTTTGTGCAATTTCGCTGTTCTAAAAAATCAAGTCGATTTCTTTAAAATGTTTTTCCTCTGCCTCTTGAATGCTTTATGCTTCATTATATTATAAAGTCTTTTATTTCATACTTTTATTTTTCAAAATTGAAAACCGTATCTAATGCCTAGTATTTAAGGGGTTTCTTCTTAGGCTTATTCATGTTCTACTTGCTTTCTGTTAGGGAAATTTGTTTAAAGCTCAAATTGGAGGGCTTGCTGCTAATGTGTTGACATAATGTGTGTGATGAATGGGTCCACTAAGGCTAAAAATGACCTTACCAGGCCAACTCCATTTCTTCATGCTTTCTTCACTGTCACTGCAGAAATAAAGCTGCCCTCTAGGTTCATTTTCAGCCTCAGTGGCCCCCACTCCTCATATACACTATGAGTCAGTAGCTATATTTGATGACACCCAGCTTTCTTCATGCACCCTGGTACATGAACAGTTTGATTTCTTTGGAGCAATCTTACTAACTTTATAGTCAACAAAGTCTCCCACTCAGCATCAGGATACCACTATCCCACATCAATAGCTCCTGGAGTCCCAATCCAGTTTCATCTTGGAAGTCACCAGCATGTTGAGACAACTCACTACTGTCATTAATACTGTAGCTCTCCTGCTCCTTTTACTTTTCTGAGTTCCCAGCTCCAGTGTCACTACCATGTACGGAATTTCTGCTGATCCACGTGACTCAATAGGGCTGTACAGGAATCTGCCTGGTCAGTCTCTCAGTTCAGTCCTGAAAGCCTGGGCAGGCTCATATCATCCAAGAGGTCGACTGCATATGTCCTATAAGACAACTCTCCTCTCTGGGCTAGTGATTTACAAGTAGATTCTTCTTCATTCATACCCATCTACACTGATTCTAGCAGAAAATATTTTAAGTTGGTGGCATTTTATAGTTTGATTCCTTAGTTTCCAGTGTTGTTGCAGATTTCTCCCCATTTTTATATTTTTTAGATAATTTTCTTAAAATAGGAGAGAACGCTCTTCTCCAAAAATGTTCAAGCAATCATCTTTTCCAGAAAGTCTGATCGAATTTGAGATAATAATTTTAAATAGTCTAAAAGAGCAGTGGGCTTTGCCCATTTTTTCTTAACAGGTACCCTAATGACTTGGAACTGCCTTTGGCCAACTGGCATGCAAACACCTTTAAAGTAACAGTAAATAGACAATTGCCAAAGATGTCTTTCTATTATCTCAAAGATAAGTTTCAATAGACAACTGAACATGATGTCCACTTATCATTAAGAAAAATGACTTAAAGACTAATATTCTAAAAGCAAAAATCAATGCCTATTTGAAGATGTCCTCCAGCACTGGGTTGTCTTGTAATGATAACATCTTATAGAAGGTTAACCCACTTAGCCACCTAGAGATGCATTTTTGCAACTTCATTAGTCTTGCAGATTTCATCAAGCAGTATATTATTTTAAAATTAAAACTCTCGTGGGTCCATTAATAAAATTATTTTATGGTCGGTGTTTGGTAAGACTGCTTTAAAATTTTTCCAGGCCAAAGTTACTAGAGCAATGCTTCATGGAAAAGAACTTGAAGACCCTTATTTTCCCATTTGTCTAAGTGCTGCTTTCTGAGGGAAATATTTACCCCAACTGTTCACTCCCTCGCCTTCCTCTTTCTGAAGGAGGGACGATTCCCTGAGCAACTACAAGCCTGTTTTTAAAATTTTCATTGTAGATAATTAATGATACTATCCACTCAATTGGTTGTCCAAGTACATGAATTTTCCCTAGGCAGCAGCCTAAAGAACATGACAATTTCATGCCAAAGAATTCTCTGTTGTCCAATGTTATCAGCATTGCAGTTATAAGAAATAAATGGAAGACTGCCCGAAGGATGAGCAATTCATTAATTTCTCCTAACATCCTAAGCTTCATCCGTGCTTTACTTAGACCGTCAACCATCTCCCCACTCACGCTGCATTCTCTCAGATCCTCACTGCAGTGCTCTCTCTGGGTGACATTCTGGAGGTATGCCATCACTCAGCCCTAGGGAAAATGGTATTAACAATAACAGTGATAACGTTGATGCTGATAATTGTTCTCTGTAAAAATGGCCACTCCTCTAATCTTCTCTTAGTACCTCTCTAACTTTATCCATCTTTTCATTTGCTCAGACCTCAAACTTTCAGTCCATCCCTGCCTTCCTCTTTTCCTCTGGTATTCCACGTGTAGTCCTTCATCACTTTTTGTCACTAATCTCAAAAAAATAGTAATAACACAGATGCTGACTAGTTTTTGCACCTCCCTTTCTACCGTCATGATGCAAACTACTGTTGCTACTCGCCTGGATAAATCCAAGGGCCTCCTGACAGACAAATCAGATGACCTCATTAAAACACAAGTCAGATGATATTACTCTTCTGCTCAAGTTCTCCAGTAGCTCCCATGGCACATAATAAGAAGGCAACAAGGGGTTTACAAGATCCTACTGGGTCTGGCCCCTCATTAGCTCTCTGACCCCATCTCCTGTCACTCTCCTCATTCCCTTGTTGTAGCCAGACTAGTCCGTTTGTCTTTCCTCAAACAGTTGTGAGCAGCCAGGCTGCTCCCTCTGGCAAGGCTTCCTTCAGATACATGCAAGCCTTCTCTCTAAAGCCTCAAGAGAGTCCTCCCCCAGCTACGATATTTAAAATCGCTACCACCCTCACTCACTCTTGGCATTGTTTATCCTCATGCCTATTTTTTTTTTACCACAGTATTGATGGTCTTCTAAATACTCTGTTGTCTGCCTTCTCCTGGTATAATTCAAGCTCTCTGCAGGCAGAAATTTTGATTTGTTTTGCTCACAGTTGCATCCCAGTGTCTAGAGTGGTGTTGTGCATATAGCAAGCACTGAATGAACATATGTTGAACCAGTAATTATAAAGAATAATGACAATATTAGAGGCTAATATAAATTGCCTTTCTGTATTGGCCAGGCATTGTATTGACAGGAATTACTTATGCTCCCAATCCTATGAAGTTGGAGTTTTTTTTTTGTTTGTTTGTTTTTCTTCACAGGAAGAACCTGAAGCACTCCAGAGGAAAAACCTAACTGAGGTCACACAGGTGGCAGTGGCAGAACTGCAACACAAACCCAGTCTCTTTGTCCCCTAAGTCTCTGCTTCCTTAATCGTAACCTTGTACTTGCTTTCATCAGCTCATATAACACTTGATGCATGGGTTTTATACTTTCTTTTTAAAGTAGAAGACACTGCTCATGTTTGAGAGAGTTTCTCCTTTATGTAGATCCATGGAAGACATTTTCTCAGGTGCCAAGAACAGACAGCTATATTTCTCTAGTTACCTAGCTCAATTTAATCTTTTTGGACACTGTGAAGTGTCTGAAGGTTTTTGTTGCCATCTGGGTTCCTCTCTAGGATACTCAGAGAGAAATTTTGAACTGAGTTTTAGCATTCAATGTTGGGTGCTGATCTTGATCCTGACTTGTACTACTTTATAAATGCCCCCATTCCCACACACATTAAATTTCCTTTATTATGTGTTTGATCTTTTGTAGTGTGTGGTATTTGTGTCAACTCCCTAATTCCCCTTCGGGAGGAGATGGCATGGAGATAAATAGTTATTTATAAATTAAATCAAAGAGTAGGGTTCTCACACCACATTGCTTCAACTTCACATAAAACTGCCTATCCCTCAATTGTCCCTTACTGTTATGTTCTCAGCCTGCATTATGGGTGAGATACTATCAGGCACAGCCATGAGATAAAAAGAGCATGCAAATTATTTTGTGCTTTTATTTTCCAGATGCCTATATCCTTAGTGTATAGGGAATTTGTGGACGAGAAAAAAGGAAAGCAGAAGGCTTTTGTGGATGAAGACGGGGTGGTGAGTGGGGAATGAGTGAAAACAGAGAAGGGCCAATGAGACCCCAAATAGCAGAGATGAACCTGCCTCTGGCAGCACTACTAGGAGATGGACAGACCTTTCTCTATGGAATCTCTAGGCAGGCTAGACTATAGGCAGTCTCACAGGAAACCTCTGGGTCCTCAGCTCAGCCCAGACATAGTGGGAAGTTGAGGAGTTATGTAGCCAGGGACAGCAATCTGTTTAAGATGATGACCTGTAGAAGAATCACCATGGCATCCTGAACAATGCCAGAGCTGTGGACCCATCCCGGGGATGAGTAAGAATACAGAAAGCATTTGAGGTTAATTTTTCTGCCAGCTCCTGGGGGATCAGAGCCAGAAACTGAGTTGAGTCATAGAAAATAACTTAAAAAAAGTGACATTTTTGTAAACTTGAGTCTGTGGACCTACATATATAAGCTGCTTCAAGTTCCTTTTGGAACCAGGCACATTCCGAACTAACCAATCAATCCAACAAAAAATAAATACATTAACTAAGAAGAAAACATGCAAATAAAATGATGTGAATGAAAGATAAAGAATTTAGGGTTTGAATTATATTATGTTCAAGGTATGAAATATAATATCTAAATGATATTCAAACAATCTCTAGTGATACCCTGAGGGCTGAATTAAAATCTGTTCTATCAAGTTTCTCTTTCCTGAAAGATAGCTTATACATCATTATGTATAACATGAGGAATGACCAGTAATTTAAGATAAAGTATTTTATTAGGCTAAGATTTTGGTAAACAGTTGTTGCTATTATTAGTTATACATTTTCAGCTCTGTACTCTGAATTTTGAAACATTGTCTTGAGGCACTGTTTCCCTTTATTTGTTAATTTCTTTCTTTCTTTTTTTATTGTTGTTCAAGTACAGTTGTCTCCATTTTCCCCCACCACTCTCTCCAGCCCAGCCATCGCCCCCTCCCACCCTTGATCTTACCCCTCTTTGGTTTTGTCCATGTGTCCTTTATAGACGTTCCTGAAAGCCCTGCTTACAACATAAGGGCAACTTAAAGATAATGATTTTATCACGTTCTGAGTTAATATACATTTTGCTATTGAAGGAGTCACACAAATGTTGGTCTCCTATATGTGCAGAAGAAATACGACTTGCAAACTCATTATAGCCCTTCCTAGTGTTTCCAACTCTGTTTCCACTATAATTTGGGGATGTTATGTCTGAAATCTGGATCATTTCCTTTAAGAAGGAAGGGTGCATTCCCAGAATGGAGGGTCACAGAGAAAGTATGTTTTTCCCACTGGTTCTACCAGGACAATCTGCCCTTCTTCCTTGAGCTCACGGAGGGATGTGGGATTGAAAAATGGAATTACAATGATACTGTCCAGTTACTGGTGCCTATGATTCTCTTTAAAGAAAACAAAGATCCAGTGCCTTGTACAGTACTTCCAAAATAGCCTGTATTGATTTCCAGTTTACAAGTATTGGAATAAAAGGGCTTTCAGGTGGAGTTTTTGTGTCATTTTAAAATTTTTCTTTCATTAAACAGCTCAACGAAGAATTTAATTAATGTTATATAAAGGTTTTATAAAAACATAGAAATTGGTTATAGTTTTAGGCCTAAACTCTCTTATTTATGTACAGAAATTCTAGAGGAGCTTTCCAATAGAAAACTGCATTTTTGTTCGTACCTTTCACAGTATGTGCCTTTTGTAAATGTTAGCATTTATAATGTCATAGTCTATATTTTTGACATTCAAAAATAAGTAAAAATTCACACCAAAAGTGAAAAAGCTAAATTCATTAGGTTAAGGTCAATCTATAAACTCATAAAAGTTTCTGGTGAAGTTTTCAATAATTCAGAGACAGGAATTTTTGTTCATGGTGGGTTTTTCAACCCGCTGTTCCATGCCAGTTAAACACAGTCTGCTTCCCTTGGGCATCAGAATCTTATGGAAATTCGTTGAGAACGAAAATTATAGGGTCTAATCTCAATTTATTAATTCCAACCTTAGGTTCTTATTCTAATGCATTAATTTCAATCTTTCCTCAAAATCTCTACTGGTACAGCCTTCTGAGCAAAAACACAAATGATTTATTTTGCACTGACTTTCGCTCATAGTAGAATCAGTAAATACTCTTAAGCCACAGACCCATCCTATTCACCCTACTGCAGCTAGACTGCAGAGGAAAGAAAGTTGAAAAACTAAGAAGTATTATGATATGGATAGCCACATGGCTTCAAAGAGAAGAAACCTGAAGTGAGACCAGTAGTGAGGGTTGAGCATTTCCCGTTAGCTTTATCAACAGGAGAAAACTTCTGGAATAACAGACAGTGCTGCGGAGAGCCAAGACGGGCACGGCCGGCCTCTGGAACTCACATCTAAACTTAGGCAGTTCCTCTGGGTCTGAACAGCTTCATGTGAGTGCTGACACAAAGGGCAGGAATAGGTGCCTATTGATTTTAATATTTTACAAGTCTAGCATTAAAGGTGATCATGATGACTGGATAAGTTTAGGATTAGTTATCAAGAAAAACTTACTAGTGATCTGTTGCCGGTGCTACACTCTTGTTAACACCACCATACTGTAGACTGGAAAGTTGCTATGAGATACGATCTTCAAAGTTCTCATCACAAAAACATTGTAACTATCTGAGGTGATAAATATATTAACCAAACTTACTGCGGTGAACATTTCCCACTGTGTATGCATATCAAACTGTATATGTTGTTATGCCATACACCTTAAATTTACACAATGTTATATGTCAGTTACACCTCAGTAAAGCTGGGAGGAAATGCTATTTTTTCCAACAGCTCCTTGAGGGGAAGTTTGTGATTAATTTACTATCCAACTGCTTTAAATAGATTCTGGTTAATATAAGTTCGACTGAACTTTCTACTCATTTTATCTTTTACTGTGATACCTGTTATGTTTATGGAAGAGAATATTTATACAAGAGGACAGAGAGTTTAATAAATAATACAAAGTGATCATCAGTGTAAGAATCAAGTCCAGACACAGAACATCACTGACACCTGGATGTCCTTCCTGACCTTGCACCCTTTTCCAATCTCAGTTCTTTCTTTCCCAGAGAGGTGGCCACTGTCCTGGCTTTATAGGGCCACTTTTCTTACTGTCACAGTTGTGCTGTCCCTTACGCTTTATTGAAACCAAAAATAGGTCTGCCTATTTTTGAACTTTGAATGAATGTACTCTGTGCTACTTTGTGCTTTTCAGGTTTTAATGTTTGGAAAACTGAGCCATAGCACACCTTTCGTTTTAATTACTGTGCACTATTTTACTAAATGACTGTACCACACTCACCCATTCCACTATTGGGAACATTTAATTTGCATATAGTTTAAGGATATACTAAACAATGCTGTCATGAACATATCTTTTTCTTGTCTCCTGCAGCACATAAGCATTCCTTTCGCTCAAATATATATATATATATCTAGCCGCGGGACGCAGAGTCACAGGGCACGCATGTCTTCAACTTAACTGGAAGTGCTCTGCTGTTTCCAAAGTGCTTTTGCCAATTTACACGATGATCAGCAGTGCACGAGCATCCCTGAGAACTGCCACCACCTAATTGTGTAAATTTCTCAGGTTACTTGGTTTATTGTACTAATTCAGTCATCCATCCATCCATTCATTTAACAATTGAAGATTTTATGTGCCAGTCAGTGCACTAGGCACTGTGAACAAAAACCAAAAACAACAGACATGGACCGCCTCGCCGTGTCCTTTATAAACTGCGAAATAATGATTAACCAATCCTGAGTGCCCCTCAGGGTGCAAATTTCTGTCAGCACTCCAGGGGGCCAATAAAGTATGAACATGATTTTTCAGAAAAGTGTCCTACAGCAAAGGTATAAGAACAAACAAACAAAAAACACTTAATTTACCATATTTGTAATGGTTAGAGACCATACTCAACAGCAGTTCAAGTTGCTTCTTCCATTCTGTTGTTTGGTATGTGCATCTTACATGGGGAATATTTTTCTTTCATGTCACAGGGCACAATTCCCGGGCTGTTGCTTTAGAGGTTACAGGTTACATATCTTAGCCCGACAGTTTACTGAGAGAGTGAAGAAAAGCTGCCCCCAAACAGCAACAAATGGTATGCTATGCTTCGTGTCAGAATATTTAGTCAGTTCCGTTTTTGAACAGGAATTCTGACTTCATTTAAATTCAATGAACACACTTTTCTCAGTGCCGCTGGTTTTGCACATGCATAACTGCTGCGCTCATAATTACAAAATTAGTGCATATAAATCACAGACAAAGGCACCGAATCATTATAGCTCTGGTACTCAGATACCAATATACATTTGTGTGCATAACTGAAAAATTCAAAGAAAAAATAAAGAACCCGAGCAAACCTGGCACTGAATGAATATCAAGTAAAAGACTATATAGCACAGTAATTCTCTGATTCCCATCCTAATTTTCCAGAGGAGTTAATTCCGATAACCCAAGTCTGGCAGTGGTCTGTACGCATGCAACTGGAAAATTCTATGTCCTCTGAAGATGTATGAAAAAGTGACTTTTCTCAACTGTATTATTATACTGTTCTTAATCCTTTCAAACTCATATTATTTAAGATAACTGCTTCTTTTATTTATTTTTCTTTTTGGTGGGATTCATTCTTAATTTCCCTGGTAGGCATTTAGGCCTGCGCAGAATCTCTGGATTATTATATGGCATGTGTCACTGTATCACATCAAAGAAACATGAAAAATGTATGGATCACATACAAATCAAAGCAGTTGTAAACCTCAAAATTAGTTTAGAGTGGCAGGGAGCAGCTGCCAATGGAATGTGTAAAGCTCACGGTTTGCACCCTGTTCAGGACACCCGCAGGACACCCGCAGCAGCCCTGCACAAATAACCACTGCTGGCTTCCTCAAGTGCCCATCACCCAGAGAGGCTGCTGGCACTGTTTATAGTTGCAAATACAAATTACTTACTGTAGCATATTAAGTAATAGGGTAGATTTATAGCAGCAGGAGAGGCTGATAAAACCACTGGCAAGATGTAGCTTGAAGAAGTAAACACATTAACCAGAAGGAGCAGCTGGAAAAAAAAAGTACAGGCATATGGGTGTGCATTTGGTTAAAATGCAGTGTTGACTTCAAAATGATGGGAAGATAATTCTCTTCCTTCTCCTATGCTCACCCCAAGGCTCAGAATCGAAACAGGATAGTTTCAAACTCCGCTGTCTGCCCACTGCTGGAAATCAGGTGCAGTGTATGTAAGTCTCGTATTATTGCTCTAAGTCCACAATCCTTCACAACAATCCCCTTGGTTATAAAAGGAAATGGCTGTTACAAAAGTATATATTCTCACTGTCAGCTGGAGAAAATGAGCAGAAGATGAGAGAGCCCTAGAACTTACTGACGTATCTCAATCTAAATATGGCTTGCAAACTATTTTTGCTTCATCATTTTGGAAATCAATACACACCCACACATACATATACACACATATTACTGTAAGAGAATACTTCTGAAAATTTCAAGTTACGGGAAAAGGCTCTTCCTCGGATTACATAACTTTAATTATGTCTTCCTTCTGGCATTTTAGCAGGTGGCATTTCAGTGATCAACGAAGCTCCAGCATCTGGCTTCTTTGTATTATATTATGCAAGTCTGCCAGTCCACTGATCTAGAATTACATTATTGTCACCATAATTTTTAGACACCCATAAAAACCAGATCTTCTGGCACCTTTCCTCATTTTGTAGCATGAGAGTTATCCCAAATTTCCTTATATTTTGTACTTAAGAAGGTATTTTTTGTTCCAAATTTTCTTTTTCTTTATCTCTTTGGTTCCTTTGAAAACCTTTTCACTTATGGCATGTGTAATACTCAAGACAAACTGCAACAGACACATCAAAGCAGAAACACTATCATCTTAGGCAGTTAATAAATTGTAACTGAATGATTAGAGATGCCAAATGTGCCAGGGAAAGATGGCATCTGGACATTTCAACACACTTCCATCTTGCATAAGGATACTTTGTATATACCTTTGACTTTGATGTAGTACTTAAAATATGCTGCCATGTCTATCACCTCATTTGACCTTTACAGTATTCTTGTGAGCTAGGAAGGAAAAGCATCCATTTAATATTTACTGGGCATCTCCTATGTGCCAGGCACTGTTCTGGGCACTAGAAATAGAGAGATAAATAAAGGAAACTTCCTTGTTTTAAGAGAACGGGATTATGTTCTGGAGATTCTCACTGCCCATCTGCAAATGTGGAAAAGGAAGTATCAGGATTTAAAAGCTGGCCCCCAGTAAGCAGTGGCAGGGACACGATTAGTAATGAGGTCTTTGGGTGCTGCTCTTGGGCCCCAGGTTACTCGCATTGCCTCCCTAGACAGGTACTGATGGCTGCGCAGAATGATGATGACAAACCCGGAGCAGACATATTCAGTTTGTTCATTTGAATGGAAATCCTCAGCTTGACCTTGACAATATATCATGTACATTTTCAAAGGCTCTTTACATGAAAGGGTTGTAAATCATTAATTGCATTGGATAGGAATATTTTTGGGATATGTATCTGTTTTATTGCATAAACTGGTCCTGGTGGACAAGGAGCAGAAAGCAAGTAGATTCTTTCTCACCAAGTCCCCTTCAACAATCTATAAAATTGCCTTTCTTCAGGTTTCTAAAGTTGCTTTGAAATTGATATTTCAAAGATCATCCAATTTCATGTAATCACTTATCCAGTTGAAAGTTTCTCCCTCCTCCCAGCTGAATCTGAACCCAGTGCCTCCCTAAGGACAGGGGGTACAGTTAACTTCTTTACTTGCCACCCTTGGCTCTTCTAGGCTTTTTCCTTATTCATGATGCTGCCTCTTGATCCCATTGGCTGGAGTGGGCAGACAAAGAAGAAGCAGAAAGTAGATAGGTCTCACTTGACTCATTTAGGTCAAAGCTACTATGGGTATCCCATAAATTCCGATGTCCAGATACTGTTTTTCTTCTTATGGGGTGCTTTTGAGGGATTTTCAGACTCTTGTTGCTGAGGGTTTTCCAGCTGCAATACTCCGACCTGAGTGATGTTTCCTCAGGCTTCTGTGCCTCTCCCCAATGGTTTTCAGTGGGCATGTTACAGCCACGCTCCAGGACTTCATTGGCTGCCAATTCTGTCATTTGAAACAATGGATGGCACAGAACAAATGCTGATGCTTGTGCATAGAAATCAGACATAAATTAGGACGCATTTCTAAGTCTCCAATACATGCAGCCCGTTAGACTGCTGCGAAAGCCTTCAGTTTGATTCAGATCTGCACTTTGGAGTTGTGCTCTAAGGAATGAAGAGAAGCCAGATTGTCAGTTTGCTGGGGCTCATTTTTCAGGAGGTAATCTATCAAGCTGATATTTAATGTCTTATAAATGCTCAGTACAAATTCCAAAGGAAAAACATGTTTTGCTATTCTGATTATAGCAGCCCACTCTGATAACATCATACGGTGTAGTATTGTTCGAATCTGCTGAGAAATAACATTATTATCAGACTCACTGGTTTTAACACAATCAGGCTCATGGAAGTATTTCTGACTAACTGTGGTGGAAAGTCAACAGCCAATGGAAACAACAAGTACAATCATCACTGTGTACTTTCAGAGTTGAGGAGGCCATCAGAATGCATCTTAGTGCATTAAAGCAGAATAATTCAGGTATGATTTAGATTTCTTCATTCTCTATGAGCAATGATATAAATAAAGGCATCTCTCTCAGATTCACCCTATAGACTACCCTTGCTGTTTTACATGTTCTGAATTCCAATGGTACTCATTCCTAATATCCATGGCAATTTAATGATGTCTTCTATTATTACTGCTCACATACAGACTCTACTTTTGGATAGTGGACATGCCTCACACATTTCCTATATTTTCCATAGTGTGCCTAGCATGGTGCTAGGCAAACAGAAGGCATCTGATAAATACCTGTGTATCACTAGTAAGGATAATGCCAACCACTCCTGGGAAGGAGAAATTAGAATAAATGTTGTTATATTTTATGGGCAGTGAATAAGCACTAACACCACATTTACTCAGGAAAGGTACTGCATGCCTTAAAAAGCTTTTCAATTTTCCTTTTTTTGTGATACTATTTCAAAGCACAGTGACTCCCAATAGGCTAAATTCTGGGAAATATTTATTAGTTCTTTATTTGATAAGACTATGGATCTCCTTTCATTTAGATATATTTTCCTCAGCTATGATTGAGCTATTTTTTTACTTCATAGTAGTATCCTTAAACCAGGGGGTATAAAATCACTTTCCTATTGACTTTTTCTTGGAAAAATAAGAACCACCTTGTTCCTATTGTAGGACACTAACAAAAGCAACCACAGCACCCTGAGGCTAGGTGGGATCTGAGCCACTAATCAAAACCAAGCACACAACACTCTCCAATGGAGTAAGAGCCACCATAGCAGCTCCACTCCTCTGTCAAGCATCCCACATCTCCTCACTCAGATGAGTGGAAGAAAAGAAGAAAAGGAAGAAATTGGAAAAGTGGCTTCCGCAGTAACCTTTGGCAAAATACCAGTCCTGTTTATGAGGAAAGACTGAGAAACCACTACAAAGTACAAACTCCATCCTACAATTGCCTGTAGGGCACAGGTGGCAAACACAAGGCCCGTGGGCCAAATCCCACCCTCCACCTTGTTTTATCCGGCCAGGCACCTTGTTTCTACCCAGCGGCAGCACTGAGCTCTCGCTTAACTGTGGAGGAGTAGCTATATTTATACAGTCCTAAAGTTACATTTGGCCCTTTGAAGGCAACTGCGAGGCTGATGTGGTCCCTGGTGAAAGTGAGTTTGACACCCCTACTGTAGGGTTATTGGGGTCTATGGAAGAAGCTCTGCAATATCATTTAAGGTATTAGAAGAAAATAGAAAATTGGTTTTCTACAGCACTGAGGCAATTAGCTTTTCTACTCATACGTTCCCGTCAACCACCATAGGAAAAATACAAAACAAAACAAAAAATTAGCTTTCCTGTTTCATCATCCTTTCCCCACACCCATGCCTTACACCCCTACCTCTGCTTCCACTAAGGTGGCAATTTTAAACCGGTGTGCTGCAACTGGTACACCAAGAAGTGTGCCACAAGAACGTTTAAAATGTGCAACATCTGACTGTGTAGTCAGGGGCGCTGACCTCTTTTCCCTTAGATTGTCAAATAAGAAAACGACAACAGTCAACACAACAACAGCTGTCCAGTGTGAATGAAACAAAATTATATCTATGTTTTGTCAGACTGGCAAAACATATTTTTCAGTGTGCCGCAGAATTTTCAGAATTAGTTTACGTGTGCCATGAGATGAAAAGGGTTGAAAATCGCTGCCCTGAGGTGTTCAGGACATTAGACTTTGCATCAGGCTTTTTCCCTTGGTAAGTCAAAGCTTTATATCCACACCCAAAGACAGAAAGTGAAAGAAAGTAGGAATAGTCATTTAATTCATAGATTTCTGGAGATCTGAGCTTTCCAGAAGTGCATGAGAAGCTTGGGGACTGAGAGCTGTGTGTCACTTTGGGGACAGTGGCGTGATGGAGACAAATGTGATTCCTGAAACTGCTTTCAACCAAAGGAGCATACAGTGGTCACAAGGTAGGAGGTCCAAATAAAAACAAGTCACATGCAAAAACTCTGAGTAAATGTTAAACTTTGACCAAAATCTGCCATTTTCAAGAGCTAAGAAACTCTTTAAAACAGCAAAATACAGTGCAACTTGCACAAAGCAATATAAAGTGCTTCACATCATGAAAGCCTCAGGAACTACTGTCGCCATGCAACTGATTATGCCATGAAGTTAATATTGAACAATCACTGGATCAACATGTGCACGATGCTCATTAGAGCATCTGAGTCACCACTGCAACAGAAAAGCTGTCATTTTCCCAGAAAACTTAGTGTTGGTTTTAGTAGTTAATACAGTAGTCCCCCCTTATCTGGGAGGGTATGTTCCAAAACCCGCCCCACCAGGGGTTGCCTAAAAGTATGAATTGCACCCAGCCCTATATATACTATGATTTTTTCATATACTCACATACCTAAGATAAAGTTTATTTTTATTGTTTATTCTATTACAGTTGTCCTAATTTTTGATAAAGTTTAATTTATAAATTAGGCACAGTGAGAGATTAAAACAAAAACTAATAATAAAATAGAACAATTATAACAATACACCATAATAAAAGTTAAGTGAATGTGGTCTCTCTCTCTCAAAACATCTGACTGTATTGTCCTCACCCTTCTCCCTGAGATGATGTGAGATGGTGAAAAGCCCACATGGTGACATGGATTGAGGTGAATGATGTAGGCAGCGTGACTTGGCATCAGGCTACCACTGACTTTCCGACGATATATCAGAAGGAAAGTCAAAACTGGGGAAATTTTCTTTTTCCTTCTTCGCAATTTCACAGCTAAAAGATTTATTGTTACTGTAGATCTTAGTGACCTCGGCATATGCCATTTTTTCCCCTCCTTGTTAAGAACTTGAACCTTGTCACTCAAAGGAAGCACTTCACAGCTCTTCTTTGGTCAATCTGGATTGCACCTTGGAGCCATTACATGGTAAAATGATGGTTACGCTGTGATGCCGTCACAGTTAACCTGATAACCAAAGTGGTTACGATGTGACTAATGAGTGGTATGAGGGAGACATATACAGTGTGGGCATGCTGGAGAAATGGATGACTCATGTCTTGCAGGGAGGAGCGGGTCACTGAGATTTCATTACACTACCTAGAATGGGGTACAGTGTAGAACTAATGAATTATTTCCAGATTTTTCTATTTAATATTTTGGACCAGGGTTGACCATGAGTAGCTGAAATCACAGAGTGAAACTACTGGTAAAGAGGGTCTCCTGCAGTTTCAACACCCATTACTATGATAGTTTAACAGGTTGAGTGAAATAAAAAATGAAATTATTCACTTGCGGACTAACCATTTTTACTGAGGCCACCTCTCAATGGTGGGCCAATGGGTCCTAAGAATTTCAAAAGCAAACAAAAAAAACCCCTAAATAATATTACTTTCCTCTACTTCTTAGGAGAGCACAGATCTTGACTTGGGAGTTGAGTGACCTTGTAAATTTGGCTGAGTGACGTAACCACCGTGAGATGCAGTTTCTAATCTGCAAAGCGGAGGAGAGGACAAAACATATCTATCTCACTGAGCTGCTCTAAAATTCAATGAGATAGTGCATGTAAGCCATGTAATAAACACTCAGTAAATATGAATTTCCTTCTCACCAAAAAGCATTAAATGTACATTACTTTGAATAATGTCTATTAAAAATTAAAACAAAAGTCCAGGCTGTGCATTAAGAGGATGTGCCCCATACTTCTCATGGTGATGGCTGCCAAGATGGTTAAAACAATTCTTGTGAAAGCCTGGTGAGCAAGGAAAAAATACTTGAATTAACCCATAGCACTGTCAACTTATTAGTGTGATTAAAAAGAGTTGCTGACTGATGGCTTCCAACAGTATTTACAGTGGGCATTGCCCTAAGTTCATTACAGTCAACATGCATTCATTTGAAATGTAATAAATCTTTATCACAGCTTATCTTTTTAAGATCCTACAGTTCACATAAATGGCTCTTGTGGACAAGCCCACTTTACTTTCACTAATTGAAATCTATGATTTGACACCTTTAATTTATCGTGGTTCTTATAAAAAGTACTGAATGAGGAAGAGGACATGTGGTTTATTACGCATCACTCTAGCAGAAATGTAACATAAAGTGAACAAAAATGACTTTCAGAAGGTGAGCATTATAACCCAATTGGTTACCTCCACCTTATAAACTCGAGCTAATTAGCAAAGCATAAAACAAACAAACAGACAAAAAAAATTGTATCTCACAGTAGTTATGTCAGTTGGCCAGAATTACATGGTCAGTCCGTCAACTGTCAAGATTTAAGCTCATCTTCTTGATTCAAAGTTAATATTCATCCCATTTGCTGTGTTCTCTCAAGAAGTATATTTAGGATATTCATGGAAATTTCTAGGACCCAGTGTTCCAAGACTGGGTAAAAAAGTAGTCTTCACTGTTTGTATTGTCTATATGAAAAACAAAGCTCTTTGAAAACTTGAATCCCTTTTTCTTCATTCCTCCTATTTAGTACAGCAGTTTTATGTTTAACCCATACAGATGACTATTTTAAAGCTAATTTGTAGACAATGGAATTCTATGTAGCAGAGAGAAAGAAGGAGCTCCTACCCTTTGCAACAGCATGGATGGAACTAGAGAGCATTATGCTAAGTGAAATAAGCCAGGTGGTGAGGGACAAATACCATATGATCTCACCTTTAACTGGAACCTAACCAACAAAAGAAGACAGCAAGCAAAATATAACCAGAGACATTGAAATTAAGAACAATGTGACAGCAACCAGAGGGGAGGTGGGAGGGGAAAATGCAGGAAAGGGTTTTTGGGAACAACTATAAAGGACACATGGACAAAACCAATGTGGGGTGGAAGCAGGGCAGGGAGGTGGGTTTAGCTGGGGTCGGGGGGGATGGTGGGGAATAAATGCAGACAACTGTAATTGAACAACAATAATTTAAAAAAAAATTAAATCAATTTGTGGAGAAAACTTTTAATCATTCATGCTAATAAAAATATTTTAAAACAAGTACAATAGGAACACTGGCCAATCAAAGCAGATAGTGGCTATATATCACAAGCACTACAGAGTGGCTAATAAAAACTTTACTTGTTCCAATTTTTAATTATTACCAGTTCCTAATTCAATAAGTTACATGTAGAGCAATAACCTACTGTGTAAAGATAAGATTTAAAAGTAATGCTGCTGCTTTTTTACAGCTGAGTAGTATTCCATTGTGTAAATGTCTCATCGTTGTTTTATCCACTCATCTACTGATAGACACTTAGGCTGCTTCCATATCTAGACATTGTAAATAACATTGCAATGAACATAGAGGTGTTTATGTTCTTTTGAATTAGTATTTTACCCTTTGTGACAGTACGGATGGACATGGAGAACATTATGCTAAGTGAAATAAGCCAGTCAGAGAAAAAAAATAGCATATGATTTTACTCATATGTAGGATCTAATGAATAAACTGGACTAACAAGTGAAATAGAGACAGGTTCATAGATGGAGAGCAGGATGACAGATGGGGTGGGGAGGTTAGGAAGTGGAGGGATTGAGCAAAAAGGAAAAGGGAGTCATGGACATGGACAACAGGGTGGTGATTGTGGGGGGAACGGGGGTATAAGGGGACTAAATAGTAATGGAAGAAATACAATAAAAATAAATAAAAGTAGTATTGCAAAATTAGAAAGCAATGGAAGCATAGGCTTACGTATCAGCAATAAGTCTCTCTCATTTCTTCATCAAAATTACCCTTTAACCCAAATAACCTCTTGCTTCCATTAACCATTACTGATTACACATGAGGCTATATCTTTCTGACTCTATCAGATCATTGATATGGGTATTTTGTCCCATAAAGAAACATAAGAAGTAAAAACATTCTAATTTTTAATAATTTGTTTCTTTGTCTCTTTTGAAACTATTTCCAGAGATTAAAATAACTTATCATAATACTTGGAATGTCTACAGCTCAGTTAAAGAAATATAGCAGACTGTTTATTGAGATATTTGTATTACAAGTTTTATACGCAAATGCTCTTCAATCATTCTGAGAACCACTCCCTGCCGGGTGTGTGCCTCAGTAAATACCTGAATAAAAATAGTCTTGGTAA
>VMDR010015287.1:0-22493 GCA_007922815.1 Macrotus californicus | reverse complement strand
GGGGAGGGGCGGCTGAGGGGGCTGAAGATAAAGGGGGAGATAAATGATAAAAGGAGACTTGAGTTTGGGTGGCAAACACACAATACAATATGAAAATGATGTTATAGAATTATATACCTGCAACCTATAAAATTTTATTAACCAATGTCACCGTAATAAATAAAAGGATTTACATACAGTTAGGTCAAAGGGACAAAGAAAACATTTTAAAAATGCAGGATAGGGTAGGAATACATTCAGCTCTGCACAGCATTACATAATCTTAATGTAAACATTCTTAATCAGTCAATATTGTAATTATAATTACGCTGAGAAAAATGGAGCAAAGAAATATGTAATGGTTGGGAAGCAGAATAGCAAAGCTTTATATCATATACTAAAGAATTGCCTTACTCTTAGATTTATATTTCATTGTATTTTTTCCATTACCTTTTATCCCGATACCCCCCTTCCCGCTGCAATCACCAGTGTTGCCTTAAATTGAAAAACCAAGCAAAAGCAATATGAGTGTTATTTGGAGATATGGTTATAAAGAACAAATAGTAATAAAGAGTTTTAGGAGTTTACTCTGGAGACAGGAAATGGGAAGATATCAAGATAGTGGTGTTTATTTAGAAAAGAAATCTGTAGATTTGACTCTTTCAACTATGTGTATGTGTAACTTTGATTAAGAAAGAGTAGAAAAACAAAAACACAAAACCTAGCACAATATTTGGCTCATAAAAGTTCAGTGCTAATCATTTTATTATAATGACAAGCGAGATGACAGTTTTTCCTATCACCATTACATTCATGCTAGAGATAATGCTTCCTGTGTTATAAATGCTACTCGATCTGTTTAAAACACGTTATTTACTGTGCTTGGAGTATTTGGGCATGCTTAATAAAATAAAAAAATTATAAAACATTCCAATTATCTTTTTACTGAGCAAGTATCTAATTTTACACACAACTTTGAATTTTAATCATGGAGACAGTAAAATTATTTCACTTCTTGAGATTAAACAATAACAACACTAACTCCCCAAGACATGCACTACGACCACATGAAATTGGGTTGGCTTAAAGTCCATTTAGCTTTTTCTGTGAAATAAAACACATGCTTTTCATTTTCACCAACAGCTTTATTGATCTGCATATTTTGAGCATGTCAGCTATTTCCTGCTATTGGCTTCCAGTGGCTAGAGGCCAGGGCTACTGCTAAACATCTTCCGATGCATAAGACAGCCTCACAGCAAAGAATTATTTGGCTAAAATGTCAAGAGTATCAAGAAACTTTGCAAACCACTTTTAACACGTTTGATTAGTCTCAGCACCTTCTCCATACACTGCACAAATCTTTTTGCGTTTCAGTTGTTTTTACCTTTCCTGAAATAATAAAGCACAATATGGCGAAAACGTTGCCTATTTTCTTCCATCTTCAATATTAAAATGACTGCACAAAAAATTCACCAATTTTGGTAACTTTTTTAAATGCACGCTGTCACAACACAATCTAACAAAACTGTTTCGAATGGAGTTACAGACAACTAAGCAGTGCTAGAACCACCATACAGAAAAAACCAAATGAACTGTTTGCCAACCCAACAGATTCTGTCATCAATATGATGGTCTTGGCATTTTATATATTATGTTCCCATTTTAAATTAAGTCCTATTTACTCAAACAAAACAAAACAAAACAAAACACCAACAAACAACAGGCAAAGGCAATGAACAGGTAGTTCATTAAAAAAGGAATACAAATAGCCAATAACAACAATGACATATCAACCTAATTTGTAATGAAAGAAACAGAAATTTAAAAAAATAAGGTACCATTTTTCACTTATATTGGCAAAGGTTAAGCTTAAAAAAAAAGATAGTATCAGGGCAGGTAGAGGGTGAAAGGAGACCACGCACGTAAAACTAACTGGAAGTGTAAGTTGTACAGGCATTTTGGAGAGCAATTTGGCCACACTTATCAAAGTTCTAAAAAAGTTTAATCCCTTTGAACCAACCACTCCACTTCCAGGAACTTCCTCAAGAAATAACTAAGCATGCAGCTCAAATGTGGTTGGAAGGATAATCACTGCACCACGGCTTAACGTCTGCAGACAATCAAAAGGTCTAACAGAGAGGACAAATGAGTAAACTGAGGCACACCTCCCTTGTGGCAGGTAGTGGGCTTCCCCTCGACGCCATTCTACCAACTTCACCTCAGCTTCTACCTTATAGAGTCTACTTCCCCCGAAGTCTAAGAATCCGCCTTCTTGGTGATCTGATCTGAGTCAAGGGAAAGTGAAGGGAAATCTTCGGGGACTTGTGGGAAAGGCACCCCGCACTGACAAAACTGAGATGTCAGGGGAGAACACAACAGCCTCTCCTGACTTTTAGAAGACGTGAAGCTGGAAGTTACAGCAGCAGCTCTCGAGACCATGACACAAGCCTAAGGCAAAACCACCTGAGGCGGAGGCAAAAAAGTGACCTTCGTGACGCCTCTGAACTGTGTGTTGTACGAGAGAATACATGTTCTTGGTTACTTTCAGTGAGTTATAATTTGGACACTGTTACCTCTGGTCAAAAGCATCCTAACTGATATTAGCCATACAAGAGAATACTTTAGAGCCAGTAACAGGTTTGCTGCAGAATTATTTATGAACAGTAGATGTGCAATTAAGAGAAAAAAATTACAAATAGTATGTTCCCATTTTTTATTAAAAAAAAAAAGAGTATATTAATACGGATTCATTTGCCAAGAAGAAGGTTTTAAAAGTAGCTATCTCTGATATACATATGTCTGAAGGACAAGAATTTAAGTGTTTCCTTATTACATATTTGCATGCCTCAGAGATACCGTGGGTTCAGTTCCAGACTACCGTAATAAAGCGAGTCATAATCTTTTTGCTGGTGGAGGGTCTTGCCTTCCATTTGTAAAAAATGCTAACACCGGTGAAGCACAATGAAGTGAAGCACGATACAGCAAAGTGCATTAAGACAAGGCATGCCTGCATTACCTAAGATTCTGCCACCCTTTTCTATTTCTTGTGTCAATTAATGCGATTCTGGGAAGAAAGAATAGGTAAACGTATTCTACTACGCTATCTTGAACTGGGAGTATGTTTTTTTAATAGGAAAAGTTGTTTTCCTTTTTCAAAGTGTTTTGTGAAATAAAACTTGATAGTATCAGGCATTTCTTTTTTGTTGAGTACAGAATATTACAAAGTTTTCATTTCCCTTCATTACTTATCATATCATGACTTTGTACCATTTCGTATCAGAATTTCTTCTGTGAAGCAAAAACAGTCCCAAAATGAAGGATCTTCGGGGGTCATGGGCACAGCAGACGATATTAAGTCATTATAGGTAAGAATAGTGAACTGCCTCTGGGAGGGTTTAGAATCATCTTGAGATGAAGCCTAAAAGGGGGAAAAACAGATTACCTCACTGTTACACTGCATGTCAATCTTATGATCAACTTTATAATGAGGAAAATAAGAAATAAGTCCAAACTACATTTCAGTAACACTGAAGTGTTAACACAGTAGGATTTCTAATTGTTTTTATTCCTTCTATATTAGTGTTGCCAATGTAACAAATTCAGAAAAATATGAAATAACCTGATTGTTACTTTTTGTGTATCACAATAACCTGTGGTATTTGTTTAAAATGCAGACTTACTGAGTCACACATCCCAACCTCCTACCTCAGGAGCTGAGTTAAAAGGAATCCCAATATATATAATAAGAACGTGGGTTACTCTGATAGAGAAGGGCTACCAAGCACATTTTTGAGAAATACTTTAGAGAGTGAATCTGATGAAATTCCCAGAACCACACGGAGATGCCAAACTTCTTTAGGAAATGACTCATTCAACACTAAATATAATCTGCATCTTACACTTGGAGGCTGGACCCTCGTTCACAACTGAACCCCGCAGGGACCTTCTCTAACATCCTATTCGCTCCTATAAAGGCACGACTTGGATGTTAAACAGTGCTTTAATAAGGTCAGTACCTATTTAATGCAATTTATGTCTCATGGGTATGCTGATACGGTTATCTCAATTTTATAGGTGCAGAAATCAAGGCTTAGGAAGATCAACCACTTTTGCACAAGCTCACAACACAGATGTAAATGGTAGTCCTTTCCCCACGACGTCACTGCTGCTGCCTAAACAGGCTCTCTCGGGGCAAATACAAAGGAAGTACCACATGTGCAAATGTTACAAAAAACTTAAAGCTCTATGGAAATAGAATGTATTCACAGAGAGTGGAGGGCTGAGGTAAAATAAGATAGGTAACAAGGACGGGTAACCTCGGTCAGAACATCTTCAAGTAATAGGAGCCAATTTTAACATGCCATCGCTGTTTTTTAAGTTTATTAATTTTAGAATTTTTGTAAGAATTTACTTGAGGCTAACTAATAAATTTCTTTCCAACTTTCATCATTAACTTTGTGAATAAACTTGTTTTGAACAGAAATTCCTAATTTTGGTATGATCTAATCAGTCTATTTTAGTTTGTGCATTTTTAAAATATTTTTGTAAGAGCTTACTTGAGCCAACCTAAAAACATATGCAGGGGAGCAAGATCTCAGATGCTTCCCATGCCATCCCTTTTTAAGGAAGATAATGTATGAGGTATTTTAATCTTTGTTAATCTCTCTCAGGCATGGTCTATAGACTGAGCTATTTTTCCAGACATAATGTTACAGATCTGTATCTCTATATAGATCTGTATCTCTATCATTATCTCATATATATATATCTATATCTCACACCAGTTTCTGACATGGATTCCGTATAAATGATAAGCATATAGTTTCAATTATTATAACATTATCAGTATTCCTTAAATAATACTGCAGAATCACAGCTATATGCAGGCTAAGAGTCCTTGAGCCTAAAGGTTTTTTGGTTTTTAATTTTTTTCACTTACCAATTAACAGAAGAAAGTAAAAACAGACTAATGGAAGAATTGGGGCTGATGATATACCGCCATATGATACAAGTTTGATACTCTAACTCTGGGAATAATTAAGGATAGTACTATCAAAGGGGGAAGGGGTCCAATTTGCTGGGTAATTCCATTACTCACCACCAGTCAACTTCACACCCTCACATTCAAGATGTTTACTGGGAAGCAAACCAGTTATGACGACTAAGGTAGCAATTTCCTTGAATTTCAAGGGAAACTGTGAGTAGTTGGATAGCATGAACAAAGTTTTTTCTTTGTAATATTTAAGTATTTGAATGTGAAGCAGGTAACATGCTTCTTGGAATTTTTCTGTAAAATCTCTGATGATCTTAAGGATTTGGTAACAAAAAACACTTCTAAAGTTATGATCTGAAAACAAACAAAACCCCCCCTCTAAAACTGATATAAACCAAATGATTATTTCTATCAGTCAAGAACAAACTCAGTTTCATTGATTCATGCTTTTAAAATAAAAGTCAGAGAAATCTTAAAATCTTACATCCTGATGTCTAGATCCATCGGGTTTCCTAAGAGCTACTGCAACAAAATGGTGCTCATCTATTTTGCTTTCCTGAAAAATAAAAGACAACACAGTTACTAAACATGTAAACTTAGATATTTAAATATGTAAACATCTTTTAAATCTCAACCTCTCTCTACACACACACACCCCCACCCCACCCCCTTCCATCGACCGTTTCAGAAGAACTCAAATACATTTTGACCCTTTAGTCTGGAATATTTCAGTATGTATTTCCTAAGTGGAATATTCTCTCACATAACCAAAGTAGTTAATAACTCTGGTTAATAACACACTGAAATAGTACTTAAATCTGCCATCTGTGTTCCACATTTTTGAACTAACCCAGTAACATCTTTACCACCATCTCCCCCACTCTAATGCAGGAGATAGTCTAGGGTCAAGTGCCACACCCACTTGTTCTGTCTTGCTAGCCTTTCTTCTGACATTAATATTTTAAAATACAAGCCGTATTCTCCCCTTTACTTATAGAACACTGCTCATTTGGGGTTTTCCTGCTGTTTCTTAATAATTTATATAATACATTCTAAGCCAGAGTACGACATAGATAAAGTGTCCTAACTAGAGGTACATTTAGCCATCTGCCCTCACTGGTGATGTTTTATTTTGTATGTTTAAAATTAACATATAAAATCAGCTTGAAACACTGATTTATAAACATTTAGGTAACTACATACCACAGCCTATGGGAAATCACAGTGGAATTTTATAGGTAAGACAAAGAACACACAACCTTCTATTTTTCCCCTTGTACGAGACTAAAGGGGAGGGCAGGGAAGGGGGTCAGGAGTCGGCTTTTAAAAGACAACAGACACTCAAGCTGCTACCAGAGAAGAGCATGAGTGACTATTAAAGAAAAAACTACACAAAAGTTTCACTAGAAAAGCCGCTTTACTAAGACATTCTTCCAAAAGACATCAGCTGAACTACGGAACTACGAGCAGAGACTCTTACGTATATCCAAATTAAGAAAGACTAAAATTCAATATGAATTTAGAAAAATACACTTAAGGAGGAAAAATATACAACTAGCTGCAATATGTATCAGAAAATATTTAATACATTATTTCCCTTTAGCTAAAAACAAGCTCATAATATTATAATCAAATCTATTCTTTTTGGCACATGGTTGTCCTCCCATTCTTTGCAGTGAATACATTAATAATACAAACATCATAACACACAGAGACATTTTGACTATAATTACTTTTGGAAAACCCCTTAGGCCAGCATTCTGCACTGTCTGTACCTTAGGCAAATATCAGAGGTAATCGTGGCCAGTGACCAGCTTTCTCATCGTCTGTCCACTAAAATGCCAAGCCTATTCTCTCCTTAAGGCTCTTAGCTTCCATTTCAGATATGCTGTTTTCTTGAATGTTACTAAAAACACTAAGCAAATATTTATAAAATCTTCTTTATATAATTTTCACTGACAGTGTTCTTTTGAGTCACCAAGGAAATAAACGCCTCCTTTTTCTCCCTCTTGGTATGCAGAATTTTACCACATACCCTATGTGGCAGTGTCCTTAGGTTCTGCTTAGACGAGGGCAGTATCCTTAGCCTGCTCCATCACTTACTTGGGTGCCAGGAGATACCACACAGTTGTACACCTGGAGTCAAGGTTGTTACATATACGCAGCTTCAACCCCTGCAGGCATTCTTTTAACGCTGCCTGTAGAAGGAGGACCTTTTCTTCAGCTTAGCTAGATCAGTTCTCACAGTACGAAAAAGAGAATGTAACAGTCTAAAGTAGTTTAGTTACTCACTGGCTATACGCATTAATAAAACCACAGTCTTACGAGGGATTTGTCCTGTGTCCAACCCAGGCAACAGTACTTTCTCGAATGGCCTGTTACTTAAATTTACTCACCAAGTACATACGGGCAAAAACCTAGCTGTGGGGCCAGTGGTCTTTGGCCATGACTCTGCCCATTTCAGGAAGTAGTATCTGCACAGTGGAAGCAGGCAGCGGCCAAGTTGTCCTGTGCAGACCTTTCATTTGGAGATAAATGTCCAAAGTGGGGAAGGGCTGAACCTTCTTTGTACTTTCCTCTCAGTTTACTAAAGGAGCGAGGCAACAGTGTAGGAATAGAAGGCAACTTATCCTCTCTCACCATTTCCCTTTAAACAAGTTCTGGCAATTCATTTTTCCCTTTCCCTGGATGAAATCTTGAATAGATCTCCCAAATGACATTTTTTTTTTTTTTGCAAAGATTGTACTATTTTTTTAAAATATATTTTATTGATTATGCCATTACAGTTGTCCCATTTCCCCCTGCCCTATATTCCCCTCCACCCTGCATACCCCTTCCCACCCACATTCCCCCTCTTTAGTTAATGTCCATGGGTCATATATATAAGTTCTTTGGCTCCAAATGACATTTTTAATCACTCTCACTTTTCAAATTTTCCCTCAATCAAGGTGCTTTGCCCTGTTTGATCCAAATTCAGTTTTATTCTCATGTTATAAAGAGCTTCTTCCTCCGATCTACCCAGCTTAAATCTAATTCAGGTTTGGAGGCCTCCAATGGGGAGAGGAACTGATTTCACCTTTTCCAAACTTCAGACTCCGCCCACTGCGCCCTCATTTCACTATGCTGTCTCCGTTCTTCCAGCGTGGGGGAATTTTGTGTGCATGAGCGCAAATGCAAAGGGGTAAAGCAAAGGGCAGTGAAGATCATTCATGCCAGGGTTGTACACTGAACTCATAGCTCCTGGTCAGCTGTGTGCCCAAAAGGCTGGCTCTTTAACTAGTGGGGTACTTTGGAGATGCCCTGACAGGATCCTCCCATCTGCATTCCTTGGCTCCAGGTATCCTCCCTTAGCTCTACACTCATCATTCTTTCCTCAATTGCTAGTTTCTGGCTGTCCATACCACCGGACTCATTCTGTTAAGTTCACTCTCCCCTCCTGAGCCTGTTTATGGTATAATAAACAATCCACATTTAAATATATCATGTATCATATATAAATGCATCATACACAGTTGCCTTACTTTTGTAACTGGTACACCGAATTACCCAAACACTTGGGGACATTTAAAGAACTTAATTATTTGCATGGCTGCCTTCAAATGTGTCCTGATGAATCTCCCTTTCCAGCTCCTGAACAAGCCTTTAGGCAAACCCCACATCTCTTCAGTCACTTTGGGGTAAAAAACCCCATTTCACTCCTAGAACAAATGCACAAACATCCCCCTGGCCTCACCTTGCTTTTCTAATCTTTCTCTTCCACTCTGTTTTCCGTAAGGTAGGTGGAACAAGGAGGGGGTGGAGGGAAAGAGGCAGAGTAATGACCAATGCTGTCTAACTCAGTTTTAGAACCCTGAACATACGAAGCATCCAAAGGCTGGCTTATCTCACGGGGTGGGCAGGTGGGGCGCTGTCCAAGAACCACTTCCAGCTCTTTAGCCCTCCCTGCACCGCTTCCCAAAGCGAGCTCTGCATTCAGACTTCCTGCAGTTCCAGCCTTCAGTGACTAAAACAGAGCAGACTGCCCACTGTCTCTTTCTTTTGGAGTTCCTTGGGGTCCTTTCAAGATGCTTCAGAGCCCAGTGGCTACCACCTTCCACAGCATCCATCTGGTCTACAGGAACTCAGGTATCTTCACCACCCAGAAAGGTGAGGCCCAGCCGGCCCGGCCACGACTCTCTCCTCACCCTGCTACTAGGCCTACTCCATCATTAAGAATGAAGGACTTCCCCGGAGTGAAATGGCTAAGGTTTACCCTGCTAAGTATTAAAGATAATTTGGTTTACAATTTTTTTAATTGTACTCTTGAAATATCCTAAATATAATTACTGCTTAATTGATAAAATTCCTACCTTACTTGGTTTGCTAGCAGTTTTGACACAGATCTCATTCTCAAAATACTTTCTGCCCCTTGGACCCACTAACACTACTCCCTTAGCCTTTTTCTAACTACTTTTGATCATTCTTTTCGTCTTCTCCACACCTGCTTTAATTATTAGTATTCTCAGGAGGCTGTCCTAGGGCCTTTCTCTCTTCTAATACAGCTGCAAATTTAAATCCCAAGGCTTCAACTACCAGGCATCCGTTAGAATGATTACGATGGTTTCCCTCTAACCTGGCCCTTCATTCTATTCGCCTGACATCTCAAACTCATATCCGACTTGCTCCCTAGCATCCAGTTTTTCAATAGTGAGTCCTATATAAGTCACAGAATTGATCATAGCATCTTTGACATCTCACTTCCTTAATCTCCACCCAGAGAGAACTTGTTCTTAAAATACAGATCTGATCTTATCACTCTCTACTAACACCTGTTATATTCTTTTGAGAATACTAGTGAATAGTCCCATTTTATCCACTTATCACTAACTCTTGTGTGATCCTTTGGTTCGCAGGCCGATGCTCAATCCACTGAGCCACATCAGCCAGGGGGACTCATCACTAATTCTTTATTCTGGGCACCAAGACACTCAGGTGATTATTGCAGGAACAACCACATTAGTTTACAACCTATTTGCTGGGCTCTGGTCACCTGACACAAGCTGGACCAATCACAGAGACCATTTCCTTGGCTACAAAGACTAGTCAGAGGATAAGTACCAGACCCAAAGCAGGCCGGGGAGCTTAGGACTTGGAACCAGTCTCTGTGGGGTTTTACCCTAACTGTTACAAGAGTGGTAGGCAGCCATGTTTCCGGCCACACAAACCACAGACGTTAAGAAAGCGGATATACAGAAGGAGAAACAAGGGTGGGAGACAACTGAAGCCAGGGTGCACAGAAAGGCAAAAGTGAAATATAAGAGGGTTCTGAGTTTCCCAGGCCCTAACACTAGTTAGCCTGAGGCCCAGTCGCATGAAGCACTCTAGGAACCTCTATGGTATCACTTGGCTTAAATGAGTTTATGCTGGGTTTCTCTCACTAGCGACTAAAAACTGCTAGTGACAGAAATCAAGTACAGAAAGAGAACAAAATCTTTAACCTGACCCATAGCATCCTGCATGAGATTATCAATCTGACCTGGGACGCCCTCATCATAGCAGTCCAAATGGCTTTCTTTGGCTGTTTATACACACAAAGCTCCTTCCATTCCAGGACCTTTTTCTCCCCGTTTTACTTCCCTCACTATGACTAATCTTTCATGTATCAGCGTAAATGCTGTATGTCCTCACGGTACCCCCGACTTCACCTTCCGAGCACCGGGACTGGATTCCAGTTGTTTCGTTTCAATGGCTGGCCTCCTCAAATCAGGCACAAAATAAGCAAATCCTTGCAGTTACAGCAATTCTGATACATTTCTTACCTCAAATGCCCATTCTTTTTCTTCTTCTCCATCCAGAAACAAGCGTGTTTCTTTATAAACCTGGCCTATATCCAGGTTTAATGGGGATATGTCAAATTCAAGCCGTTGCAACTCAAATCCTAGTCCAACACCTATGGCTTTTATGAAGCTTTCTTTCAGTGCCTAAGATACAGAAAAACATTTTCTCTTAGAGCTTTAAGTAGATAAAAACTTCCCATAAAATCTACAGGCCTAAAACAACTGGATCTTTAACTCTGTACTACAATATGGCTATAAGCTATTTTCTCTCACTCTTATAGTAGGCATGAAGACAAACCACCTGCATGATCTTAAGGAAAATCATTTAAACTCCCTGTACCTCCATCTCCTCATGTGTAACATGCAACAATAATAGGTCTTCTATAATAATTTAACTAATTTATAAAAGGCTTCAAGTAATGTCTTCTGGCACACAGTAAATTTTATATATAAGTGTTTCTTAAGTAAAGCCTAATGTGTGTAAGTTTAACACAGAAAACATTTATAAAAAGTGACAAAATGCCTTGTTCTAGCTTCAAAAGTAAATACCTTCTAACTGAGCATTAAATATATGTTAAATTTTCTTAAATGTCATTATAATGTAATAATGTATACATAAAAATCATGGAGTTTCCAAGTAATGACCTATTTAACTTCAAACAGTGTATGAACTATCAGGAAATCAAAACTTTTTTGCTATTTTTTGCAAAGATAATAAAATCATCCCAAGCATTTACTCTCAAAATTAGAAAGAAATAATACCCAATTCCTATAAAACATATCCAGCTGAGTCCATTCATCCTTAAAGCTTCTGATTGTTTCCCATTCTTTGTTGGTAAACTTTCTTTTCATAATATGAAAGAATTCTGAAATTGAACCACGACCTGTCAATTAATGAAAGAGAGAATTAAAAAGAGCTGTTCTATTACCAAACCTGTTAAAGACAGCACACCAAGGAGAAGTACAGGCCAAGCTTACTTCTGAATAGTCACAATAATCCTCAACAAAATATCAGCAAATCAAATTAAGCTGGGGATTAAAATAACACACAATGACGGAGCTGGAGTTAGCTCAGGAAAAAGACAGGTCAACAGGAATAATGAAAACCCATGAACTCCTAAGTATTTAAGGAGAAAAACAATGTGGTTATATCAATAGATGCCCTCCCAAATTGGTAAAAGTTAGCAGCCAAACCTGTTATAAATTTTAGTTAAGAGGAAATTCCTATATATGACAGAAAACCATAAATCCTTAAGAACTCTTACAGCAATTCTATCCTGGGGTTTAAAGTTTTACTTTGCTATATAACAAGAAAAAAGAGGAACAACTTCTTTATTACAATTTCTTATAAATGGGTAGAAGGTTGAAAAGTGTTCTTTTATTGAAAGTTATCGCCATGAATGAGAAATATACTTATTTCCTTCAAAATTAATTGTTTTAATGTTTTCTAATGACTTCTCCAAATAAAACAGATTTCAATTTCTATTCTTTTGGGGATACTATAAAATAGGCTCATTTAAAAAAAATCTGAAGTCTATCCCTAACACCACTGCTCCATAAACAAAGTATTACCCAGTATTCTAAAAATAAATGACAAAGAGCGCAGAACTCAAGGGACCTGATTCCCAGAGTTAAGGGCGAAGACACAAATTAAAATATAGAGACTGCCTTTTGTATTATAGTTTCCAAAATGTTACAATTATGAGTTTGTCTCTTTTTTCTATTTTAAGGCAGGAACGTTCTGCCAGCACCCATTTATCCTACAGACACGCAGATATGTACAAATACTACACAAACGGGTGCTGAACTCACCATCAAAAACCAGTCGGTCGTGGGTCTTTCTCACACACTTGCAGCCTAATGGCCCATCGGAAAGCCTGGCCCAAGATGCGTGAACATGAATGTTTACTCCGTGAATAACTGAATGTTGACTATTGTTTGTAAATTATTTCCTAAATGCTTTACTGCCCCAGTCTTTCCCAGAAAACCTCTTGAAGACCATTCCTCTGCAGACTCTGTTCACGTAGCTCGCCTATTCAAACTCCAACTCCCATTTCTAAAACACCCAGCTCCAAAACCTGACATTCTTAATTGACTGACAACAACTCTGAAAGTGGACATCTGCCAACACAGCATGTGTGGAAAAAAGATGTCAAATCCCCTTCCTTCAGGCTTACCTGGCATTCAATCACTAACTTCCCCACAAGAATTCAATAACGAGCACTTCTATTATAATTTTCACCCTAAAAATGCCTACATGCTGGATGTAGGAAGTACCATGATGAGCAAAACACACATGAACCTTATCTTCAGAGGGAGTTTATAGTTTCTCCTTCAGGCAGCCACTGTCAACCTTTTTAATCTCATGGCACACGTGAAGTAATTACTAGAATTCTGCGGCAAATCGAAAAATACATCTTTTGCCGATCTGACAAAAAAAAAAGTATAATTTTGATTCATTCACATCAAGGAGAAAGTGGTCAGTGCCCCTGACTAAAGAGTCAGGTATTGCATGTTTTAAAAAATTCTTGTGCCACTCTGACTGAAAATCACTGTCCTACAGTGAAGAAGTAACTTTCCCATAAGCTACCTCAAGGGTAGAAAATATTGAGAGCCAGTTCCGCCCCCAATTAAGATCCCCCCACCACTCCCATTTCAAAATAGTCAAGTCTCCTTGTTTAGCCAGGAAATGTTTCCAACAACCCTACAATAATATACGGTCCTTTAGTTCAAGACAAAGATCCTCATTTATTTCAAGTTCATTAGATTTATTTAATCATCTGTTGTCTTCTTAGCCCTCTCCTCTTCAAGAAGAGTAACATTACAATCCATTTTATGAATTCAATTAATGTCTATTGTTTGTTATTGTTAAAATGATTATTTCCTAAAAGTAGCCCAGCAAAGATATAAAGTCATTGCATGCAACAGCATCGAAATATTAAACTCTGATCTTAAGAGTCCAGGGCTATGAATCCCTTTGATAGTCTGGTGCTTATTCCTTAGGGCCCTTAGTAAAAACTATCTTGTTAAAATGCAAGCATCACTAGTACATTCTGACTTGACAAATCACACACTAGAGAAAGTAAAGCAAGCAACCCTGCATCAGTGACAAAAGTGGACCTGAGACTTTAAATTATGGAAGCACTATAGCTGTATAAATCATGAGCTGTTTCCTGCTGAGTAGATTCTGGCACAGAGAGTGTAAATAATAACAATGGGAAGAATAGCTACCTTGGATTTGGAAGATAGCAGTACACAATTTGAGTGGAACTGTAATTTAACACAATACTATCCAAAAAGCCTAAAATTTAAAAAGCTATGCTTGTTGTCATCTACAGAGTCAATTTATTTGTTGGTTTCTTCAAGTTATAATTTCATAACCCTCTGATTTTTAACTAAATATAACGGGGCAATCAAGGAAAAAGTTTAAATATGCATGCTAATAAAAAACTGATTAACATAAAAAGCAATCTAGCACAATCACGGGAAAGCAATCACATAACTGATTATGTGCAGCTAAAAGTATCTGATATGAGTGCATTTTCATATACTTTTGAGAACATCTTATTTATTTCACAAAATAAGAGATTTGACAGCAACAGAAAAAGATGATTTTGTAAATATTCAGCCAAAGCAAGACAGCACCACACTGTGGCATTACAGCGGAAATACACAGTGGGTAAGCACTCTTTCAAGTACTTCGTTTACCTGGGAAATTGGAATTAAAAAAATTCAGTAGGAAATACCAAATAGTACAGTGTCCTTCAAACTATGTGAAAACAGCACGATCACTGGACATGTAAGTTGGCGAAACCGCTTATAACACAATCACATATTAATGTCCATTACAATCTTCATTTTGATCTTCTATTATTACACATGAAAAACCTTAAGTATACACATAGAACAGACAAAATGACTGAAAATTTATACAGAACCATTAACCAAGTTTTAAAAAGTAGATCCCTCATAGCTTAATCTTTAGGGAAAGCAGTGTTAGATATTAACTAATGTTCACAGTAATCAACTAATCAAGGTCATACACCAACTGGAAGCATATTACACATATAGTAGTAACCTAAAACAAAATAATTTGTAGTTAATACCCTTAGGTGCTATTGCAAGCCTGTGGGGGAAAAAAAATCTACAAGTACCAGAACCTCAAGGACAACCAACATTGACCTCTTTCTAAAAAAATATATCAGTACCTCAGTTAAAGTTTGCCACTCTTCTTCCATCTGTTTGCTTTAAGTAATGAAATTTAGCTTTGGATAATGAATCGTACTAGAAATTCTAGTAGTTTCATTCACTAAGTGCTGAATTACCTGTAATCTTGCTTCCATGGGATGTGACAGTCTTCTAAAATTTCAGTTAGTATGTACACAATAATGCTTGACTTATCAGCTCACTTGTCGGGGAATTTATCCAGAAAGGGTGTCACACACTAGCACAAAGCTTGTAGCATGTTAACAGAAGAGCCATTTAATCCCTCCATGCAAGTAGCTCATCACAGAAAACAACACGACCTAGGCTTGAAACCCTCCACCACTGAAGCGGTCCTAAACTGCAGGTGCTTTCAGTATTTTTATTTACATGTGCCTTTGTCAACATAATGTGATTTGCTTTGCGGGCTTTTGAACCTTGTGAGGACCTTTTTCTTCCAACCTGTCCCTTTTAAAACGGGAATGTCAATCCCATGCCTGCCCCACCAACGTCCTTTATAGCAGCAGGTGATCTGCCTCTCATTGTACAGGCTCACTGACGGAAGGGGAATTCTGTCCCACACTGCATCACACCCAGAGCGCACCCACACCTGATTTGATGATTCAGGTAATGACATCTGGAACTTTTTGAGTTGATATTTAGACGAGACTTAGGTTTTAAAGTTAATGCTGTAATAGTTTAAGACTTAAGGATGCTGAGATAGGGTGAATTTATTTTGTGTGTGAGAAGGATATAAATTTCACAGGGCCACAGGATAGAATGTAGTGGGCTGAATAGTGTTGCCCAAAATTCATGCCCATCCAGAACCTCCAAATGTGATCATATTTGGAAATAGTTTTTTTTTGCAGGTGTAATCAAGTCGTATTAGATCAGGGTAGCCCTATTACCCAAGGACTGGTATGCTTGTAAGAAAAAACATTTAGACACACTGAGAACCTATAGGGGAAACGGTCACGTGAAGATGCAGGTGGAAAATGGATGAGAAAGGTCCAAGCCAAGGAATGCCAAGGACTGCCAGGACAGGAAGTGGAGGCAAAGGAGCCTCCCCAGAACCTATGGAGGGCCCGTGGCCCCCACAACATTTTCATTAACTTGTGGCCTTCGCAACCGTCAGGCAATAAATTTCTGTTATGACAGCAGGTCTGTGGGCCTTAGGAGTGCTAGGACACGAGCACACACGAATACAATTTAACTTAAATATACAAACACAATTAAACACTCTTAACACATTGCAGACCACTTAGGAGTTTTCGCGTGTTTCGCGTGCCATCCGTTAAGGACCGCTCACGGGTTTTCTCATTTTTCACGCGCCATCTGTTATGGACCTTAGATGTCAACACACTGTCTTGTCCACATTGAATGAAGTGATCTCATTGGTGGAAACCGTGCAGGTCAATCTACGAAAAACTATATAATTGCACGAACCCATAAAGCATTGCAGTTACACTGTATTTTGGTCATTCGAATAGTCTTCGTCTTCATGTTCCTGGCACTTTTAGAAATGCCCCCTCTCAGAAAAAGGAAGGAAACCAACGAAACTGATTCACTTCCGGAAGTAGTTAACGATAATTTATCAGATATTCCCAGTGAGATCGAAGATGCGGATGACTGCTTTGACAATTCCGGAGACGACCTGTAGTTATGATAACGTGCAGTTTGCCCAAAAATGTGCGGTCCCTGGCATATGTCTTAGAGATTTCTATGCGGTACGCAATGTGTTAAGAGCTTTAGTGTTATGGACTGGAGTCAGATGTTCAAATCCTGGCTCCTTCACTTCTTTACTGTTATTTATTTAACATCGCTATGGCTATTTCTTCAAGCTAATAAATTAGGGACAAAGAGCTGGGCATATTAAGGAATAAACATGTAAAGTGCCCAGAACTATTAAGTACTTAACGTTAGCTCTAAGGTTATCGGGGTAGTTGTTTTATATATCCTCTTTTGTGAATTGTTTTATCAAGTCCGTGGTCCATTCATCAAGGAGGCCTTAAGTCATTTTCCTTTCAGTTCTCACAAGCATTTTACATTAACAGTATTCACCTCTGTCTGTCATATTTGCCACAAATATATTGCATGGCTTGTGAGAGAAAAGATGTAATATGCAATTAATCACATCTGCTGACTTTGTGGTTTTTTTTTTACCCTTTTGAGTGTAAAATGCATCCTTTTTTAAGTCTGACCAAATATACATTGCCACTGTGTTCTAGTAATTGTTTTTACAACCTAACAACTACCGGTATGTTGTTATATAGAGTGAGACAAGGATCTAATGGCCTTGTGATTATTTCATTTGTAAAAAATGTTGATTGGTTATAATCATTTTCTTTGTTGGCTCTGTAAATTAATATAACATTGCTCAAACATTAATGTGTCTAACAATCACCTGGGAAACTGCTTACATACAGAACCCTTGGCTGCATCTCAGAAATTCTGGTTCAGTAGATCTGTGGTTTCAAAATATCTAAGTTTTTAATAAACATGTGGCCGATTTTAATATTTTGACCACCACTGTAGAAACAACATTCTGTACATATAACAGCAACAACTACCACAACAAACTTGGAGCTAACATTTATCAAGTATTTAAGAATTCCATGTACTTTATATGTTTTTTCCTATCTACCCAATTCTGATGGTGGTAGAACTGTTTAGCTTCAGGATGTAAAATGCACAATATACACATACACACAAATTCTAGAGGAACTAGACAAATATAAAAAGATACAATTTTAGAATAAAATACAGGAGACTATAACCTACAATTGGAAGTAAATCTTTTACCAATTTAATTATTTTTTTTTCCAACCAAGGTGAATTCAGAATTTATCAAGGAAAAGATAAGTGTATTTAATTTTAAATTAAAATTCATATAGCAAACAATAAAACCAAATTTGAAAGATAATATATAGATACTGGGCTCTAACTCTTAACCCTCCTAGTTGTCTATTCTTCTGCTAGCACCATACTCTGTTTACAACGTCTAATATTTTTAAAAATGGTAAGGCAAGTTTTCTTAGACATGAGTTCCTCCACAAAAACTAAATAAATTTAACTGAGTTCCACAGAATTTTTCACAGATTTTATCATTGTAAATCCTTAAACACTATCAGTAAAGCCTAGTATTAAGAGGCCATACATTGTAGAGCACAGTGCCTGAATATCTGGGTTTTGCAGTATGGGTTCAAATCCATGATCACCTCTGTTTAAGTCACCTTGAGCAAATGTCTTAGTCTACTTATAAAATTAATACTACAGCTGGCCCTTGAACAACGGGGGGTTTGTACAACAAAGGTTCACTTAGTCTGTTTTCTGCTGTGCACCTGGTCCTCCAAATCCCAGCACTTCACATCTGTGGATTCAATCAACCTCAGACAGAATTTCTGATCCAAGGATGGAAAACCATGGATGCAGGGGGCAGACTGCATGCACTGTTCCATACCCTCTTACATAATGGACTTGGGCATCTGCAGATTCTAGCATCTGCAAGGGTCCTTGATACCAGTGCCCTGTAGATACCAATGGGTGACTACAGCCAAGTTCTGGGGAGAGTCAAAAGCTATACAGATTTCCAGCTGCACGGGAGGTTGGTGTTCCTGAGTCCTGCACTGCTCATGAGTCAACTGTCTATCCTCGACATAAGTGGACAGAACGAGATAATGCACACAAGGCATTTAACAGTGTCACACACAGGCCTTACTCAATAAATACTAGTAAATCAAAACCCATTCAGTAACAGGAGGAGGAACACTCTGTGCCAGTGAAGACCCGGTTTTTCAGTAAGAAGTTCAGACTACAGAGGGAAGTGCTGACTTACTTAAGCTACTTAGGGGCTCTAAAATTACTAGCTTTAAAAAAAAAAAAAAGCAAGCTTTAGCAAAATGCTAACTAGCACACCCTGCAAAATGCAGATCTAGGAGAATACCGATCAGCCTAGATAGAAATGACGGTGGAATAGATTGCAGCAGGCACAAAGCTGAAAATGGAATCTGAGCTGGATGGAAATGGAGAAGAGAAAAAGCTTGGGAGAGAAATTAATGGAGAGTGAGGAAGAAGACTCAAAGGAAGAACTATTTTTTTTCATAACTCACTGATGAGAAAAGTTTATATTCTAACTAGTATGTGATATGAATACCATTTTTCATTGTGGTTATGTACCTATCCTTTTCATTTTTCAACAAATTTAGTATTTTCAGCAAAGTTGAGAACTATCATCTGTACATTCAATACATATTGAGCTCCTGCTATATGCCGGGCCCTTTTAAGTACTGGGTATCCTGTGGCAAAAACAAAACAAGCATGGCTCCTGAACTTACCTAATGAGGGAAAATTATCAAGCCAGTCACAGTTACAAATGAGAAGGACCACGAAGGAGAAGATCAAGTGGTCAGCAAATGCAGAGGTAATGAGAATAAAATAAGGTCCTGCTAAACAGACTGGATTTTATTAAAAAGCAACTAATAGTTTTAAGAAAACTGCAGGTTTTTTTTTAAAAAAAACCCACTTCCATTCTGTAATAACTGAGTGAGTACAAAAGTAAAAAAGGGGAATGGATTAGGAAATCACTGTAATAGTCCAGATGGATGGCACAGTGGACAGAGACACGAAATAGACCCTACCGCGTTCATATAATGCCACTACTTACTTTACACTTACTGAGCTTAATTTACATAACAGTTGTTCTAGAAAACAGTTCTATGATAGTTGTTTCAAAGCTATTAAATCAGTATTAAATCTCAAAATATTGAGTCTTTTGTGCTGCCAATTAATACTCAGCAAAGTTTATAATAAAAATGTAAAGCTGAAAATGTAAAGCCACAGAGGAAAAAAATCCTTGGTCATTTTCCAAATTTAAACCATAGTTTTTATATTGTATCTATCTTATCGTCCCTTGTTTTGCAAGTATGATACATACAAATTAAAAAACAACTGAAATTTCCTAATTGGGTATTACAGTGATGACCTACAAAGCACCTTTCACACCAGGCTTATGAATGTGCTGCACTGCCTGTTTATTTATACCAGGGTCCCCAATATCCTACAGTTGCTCTTCTGACATTCACTAAACATATATATTGAGTGCCAAGGATGTGCCACTTTTAAAATAAGGTTTCTTTCTCCATTAAGCAAAGACTAAAGTGGTGGTTGCAATAATCTCCTTAACTGTGGGCACCTGGCTAGAAGGAACCCAAAGCTGCCCAGCTCCATCAGTACATTTTTACCAGCCGTGCCACTGCAGCAGTGAGAACCGGGAGGGGAAAATGGAACCTAGTAGAAATGGACAATGTGAGAAGAAGGAAATACTCCACAAGTTCCAACGTAATGTTTACCTGTAGACCAATTGGGAGCATAAAACTGAGTCTTTCAATATACAAATGATGCCTGCAAAGACTGACTCCATCTTCACAGCTGACAACCTAGAAATAATGCCCAGCCTAATAATGCCCCGCACAAAGTACAATGTACTTGCTGCTCTCCTAACCCTAACCCTCCATCATTTCGTAACTTTAAAAATATCCCTTGCTCAATTTCCTCCCTTATTCCAATAAGCAGAGCAATTCAAATAAATCTCCATCAGAATAAACCCGTGTCCACTTGCCACCTCACTGAGAAATGATGTCCATTCATACTTTAGAAATTATCGACACAGTAACAACAATAGTGACGACCAGAAAATATCTCTTGCCCCATGTTTTACTGGATATAGCGCAGCTTTTTGGCAATGAACCAGTCAAAGAATAAGAAAAGGCCTGGATACTATGATTAGTCAATTTATGCTCAGTTATCTTCCTATCATTTATTGTAAGTTTCAATTAGTAATTATTTGTTTATTTAGTACTGACCCAAGCCAACACCGTCCATCAAAGCAACTGGTAATATAATCTGTGTCTTACAGTAAGGCATAGTTTCCAGGTGGCTATCAACCGGATGAGCCAACCTTTCCTGTGTAAGTATGCTGACTTCATTCTAAGGAGCAATGGCCTCTGATAATTTCTGATTTTAGGAAAAGTTCAGGTAAGCACAGCAGAAAACTATGAAAGCTTATGGGCTCCCTCTAACGTGCATTCTGAATCCTCTACAGCAGCTGTTCTTTCAGAATGAGCCTTCTGTAGGACACTGCTGAAAACTAGATCCTCTCCCGAGAAAAATGTACACAAAATACAGCAAATAATTTTAGTAGATTAAAATAAAATAACTTGATGCTTATCCAGGGACTCAGGTAAGGAATCCTCGTGAGCAAAGAAAAGAACAGAGTTGTAATAGAAAGGTTTTACGAGCAAGTCAGAAAAGCAGGTAAGTAGCCGGTGGGCCCCAGCCAGTGCAGCTCAATTGGTTAGGTGCTGTTGTGCCAACTGAAAAGCCATCAGTTCGTTTCCCGGTCAGGGCACATGCCTGGGTTGCTGGTTTGGTCCCCAGCTGGGTGTACCCAACACAGCCAATTGATGTTTTTCTCTCACATTACTGTTTCTTTCCCTCTCTTACTCCCCCTCTTTCCCTCTCCCTTAAAAAAAAAAGAATCAAAAAGAAATAAAGAAAAAGTAGATGGTAAAATTCAAAGTAAAGACACTGACAGCAAAAATGAGATGAGATTCACAGCCATACTCTGAAGCCTTGCTCTGTGTGTGTGCACACACACACACATATACATGCACAGAGTTTTCATTCATTCACTCATTTGACAGATAATTATTGGGAACTATGTAGCTAACATAGTTCTGCTCTCCAAGGAAGAGAGGAATGACAATCATCCTGATAAATAATCATAAACAAATTATGGTACCAGAATACAGGAGATACATTTTATGAGGGTCTACAACAAAAGAACCTAGTTTAAAGGTTCACAAAGGCTTCCCTAAAGTAAGACTGAGGTGAAAGGTAACCGGTAAATAAGTTTACCTATGCAGAAACTGGGAGGGGGGCAGGGGGCGGGGGGCGGGGGTGGGAATAACGTTAATATAAATCTTCCACACCCACGGAAACATAAGCAAAGATCCTGAAGTTGCATTATGAAATGAGGAAGATGTCTCTCTTATTAACAGCTTTCTTCCCGGACTCTTACTTACCCTTTGACAAAAATAATAGTATATTTTAGGGTTGGGACAATTAAATTGAAGAATATATGCAAAGCACTTAGTAAAATGCCTTGGTACACAGTAAGGGCTCGGTAAACAGAATGTTAGTAGTGATGATGAAAATTATGGTTAAGAGAACCTGTGTTCTAGAGTAAAATTCTGTGGGCGTTCTCAACCCCAAAATGAACGTTAGCAGTTCCTACAGCCACCGATTACAAATTTCTACGGTAAAATATAAGCAACTTCAATATGTTAACAATTGCTTGCTCTTCATTTTTACTTATATAAATGTGCTATAAAGAGTTCTAGATATAGCATAAATACATGTTATCTTTTTCTAAGAACTATAATATACTTTTTCATTGAGATAATTTACTGACGAATTTTGGGAAATAACTTTAGTGAAACAAA
>VMDR010015286.1:0-22492 GCA_007922815.1 Macrotus californicus | reverse complement strand
TGATGATGAGCACGATAGGAGCATGCAGTGATTGAGCAGCTGCTAAAAATGTTAAAGCAAGGTGAGATGGCAATAATAGATTGATACAGAGTTTGTTTATCATGGGTAATAATAGTATTATATCCCAAGCGGACCACACTTGAAATATTCTGAGTACTAGGATATACAGAATAGTAAACATTAAAATATATGAAGGAAAAGATGATCAAGATGATGGATGATTCAGGAAGTAATGATGTTTGACAAATGATTCCAGGAACTGAGTCTTTTCAGTCTAAGTCTAGAAAATGGAAGACTAAGGAAAGGTATAATATTTGTTTTAAAATAATTTAAAATATTTTATATGGCATAGAAAACAGGCTCAACTAGAAAGTGTAGGTGGAAATTCCAGAAATGCAGATTTGTACCTTTTGGGAAAGGTGGCAGTGCAGCTGGCCACTTGAGGAAGCCTGCACTCCCGACACCAGAGTCGAAGGCGGCAGAACCATCACACCACCTGCGTGCCACGGGGTCAGATTGTTGGCTCCTGGAGTGCCTCAGTTTTCTAAAACTGGCTTTATTAACGAGCCTGGTAGTTGATAAGGATTTTTAAACATCTGTTACCTTTATGTTTAACTACGGAGAAATAATTTTAGTTCATTATGCAGATATTGTCAGTATGAGTTGTTGGTATGAGTAGGATTTAAATGTGAAAATGGTAAAGATCAGTTCTGTATTTTATCAGTTTGACAAGAGAGATTTTTCTAATTCTGTTCCTCAAATCTGTACTTCAGGTCACTGTAGCATACCATAGCTATTTGTCTCAGGCGCTCAGTTATGTAAAATACACTGAGGTGACTGCTTTGGAGGGAAAAGCAGTCCGGCATTATGGTGTAGTAATTGTTACTTTCAGAGAAAGGATTGGCTAAACCATGTTCTGTTGTATTTGCCTACCACTTTAAGATGTAAGAATGTTATAACTTATGAGAATCAAATGATTAACAGCTTGTGATTACAGCTCGTATGTATTAGTCATAAAACATCTGAAACATATTTGCCTAATTAGCATACTTGGGAAAGCATTTGCTTTTGCAAAGATAAAGTATAGGCATTGACCTGAAAACATATCAACAGGCATAGGTAGGCGTTTTCCATTGTTAATCATCATTGCTATACTCCCACTTTTCAAATAGTGTTTCCAACTGGGTTCTCTTGATGGCATGTACTAAAATCTTAAGGGTGTGGTCTAAGGCAGGATTTTCAAACAGGTTAATCATGTTAATATATTTTTGCCTTTTTCTTAAAATATTCAGATATTATGCAGATAGGATTTGTAACTTTCAATTGTTTTCAGTAAAGCTTCTTTGCTTTTCCTTCCTGTTGTTCTATTTGCCCCTTTTCTCTATAATCAAAAGGAAAAAGAAAGACCTCCCCTCAAAAGAAACAAAAAACAGTGGTAACTAGAATTATTTATAATATGATTAGTTTTTGTGGATGACTTTTTTTTTAATTTCTGAAAAAATAAAAGGAGTGCAGGTAGCAAGAATCTTTCTTCTTGCATTGGCTCTTTCAATTTCTTTGATGGCTTTTCCACTTTCCTTACCCGCCCAAAGCAGTTTGAGAGATAGTTTTACAGCAAACTTCCTGATTTTTAGCAAAATCTGTGAGTTTAGATTGTTTAATTGAAGTAGGGATGTGTATTTTATTTTTAAATGGTTACTTCATTCAGAGTAATGGACAGCATAGATGGCTTATTTGTTCAACTCTTTATAGGCATTATTTTATATAATTTTCCTTGTAGACCTGTAAGTTCATGCCTGTTTTCTGTGTGAGAAAACAGACATAGAGAAGTTGAGTAACATGCAGAGGAAGCGGTGGAACCGAAACTGTCTCAGATCTGACTTCAGAGACTGAGATTTTAAATAGCAATGCTGTGATAAAGTATCTCTCGGGGGAATCTTTGAGTAGACTGGAGTATGTTCCCTAATCTGACTTCAGGACAAGGCTTTTGAAATCTATTTAACCTTTAGTTAAAATAGACAGTGAGAGAGCTACACAAATTATTTACTCTTTGGACTTTACTATGGCATTTCAACAAAGTTGATAACTATTAAATGATGCTTATACTAGGCTTGGGGCAGTAGCCATTCATTTATTTAAAATTGATCCTAAGCCAGCTATTAGAAAAAGTTAATCATAGCTGTCTGAAGCAAGAAATACAAGGACACACTACGTGCGTGCACAGTGCATTGGAAAGAACTTTAGAGCAGACGGCCCAGGGGTCTCACTGAAGCATGGTCGCTCGCACAACTTCGGGGGTGTTGCTCTGAGCCTTAGTTGCTTCACCTGTAGAACGGTGAGGTAAAGTCAGTCATCAGAGTGTTGTTGCAAGGACTGAGTGAGACAAATACAAATGCCAGGCACACAGTGGGATAAACATTCATTTCCTTTTTTTCTGTTCCAGGTTGCAAATAAAGTTAGGTGTGTTTTTGAATGGAAGAGTATATTTTTATCATTTGAAATTTGGTAAGGGTGACGTGTTTGCTAGTTCTTTTTTATATTATGTTCTCTTAGTTAAAATATGGATGCAGTCCTTTAATATTTAGTTGAATTTCCTTGAGTACCTACACTGCCAAAAATAGCTTGTTGACTTTGAATTCAAAGGTGGACCCTGACGGTGCTAGAGGAAGGGCAGTGACGGATAGTCCTGTACGTGCTTTTAGTGTCACTTAAACAGTTTTCTTTCACGTTAAAGTTTGGTTGTCTGATTTGGGTTGTGCTTTAGTTGGCAAAGTGTGGAATAAAACCGTTGGGCTAGGAGTTCAGATGATTTTCTAACATCGTATAGACTCATCAACAATTTCCATTTTTGTATGACTTTAGGAAGCACACTCTTTTCTACAAAGAGAAGACCACAGCCACAGCGAAATGTCTCCTGGTTCTGCTGAAGTTCAGCCTGACACAGGAGTGAACACATCATGTTTTCTCAGCTGTGTGTTTTGGAACAGTTGTTTAGTAATTAGATTTTTGATCGGATTTTTTTTTCAGTTAGTGTTGTTTTTCATTTCTTTTCTGCCATAACTCTTTAGTTTTCATTTAAATAAAGTATTACTGGACATGGTACATATTATAGAGTTGTTCTTAGAGCTGCCTCGACGGGAAGGAGACTGTCATTCCCCATGATATTTTATTTTAAAATGATATTTTACTCAGACTTTTAAAAACAGATAAGTTAGTCTGTTATCATAAAATTTACTTATTTTAGTTACATGTGAATAACCTTCTCCTGAGTTAATAAAGCCTGATTTTTTTCCCATTTGGGTATAGGGGAATTTTTTTACTATAAAATAAGACATTTCATTTATAGAAGTCAAAAGTGGGGTTTAGGTTTTCTCTGTAATAGAAGGCAAAGGCAGAAGGTCTCTGAGTTCAGAGTCAGAGACCTGCATTCCAGTTCCTATCCTTCACTAGTTCCTTTTCTTGTATTTTAATCCAGTCACTCAACCCGGCTTTCTCACAGTGTACAGCAGAGTTTGAAGTAAGTTGGGTTTTTAAGTTTTGTAGTTTAGGGGCTACAGAATTTAGAGGGACTGAGGAAGAGAAAAGTAAGGGGATACTGCTAACATACATGTATAAAAACACATACTTTAACCTGAACCAATGTATTTTATGTTAGAATTCTACATACAAAATTTCATTTGAAAGAAGAATACCACATTTATCCCAAAAAAGTGGATAATGATTTTTTAAAAAGTTGATCTGTGCTCAATTAGGTTATCTCCAAGTCCCCTTCCAGTTCTGGAATTCATAGTTTCTTACCCTTATTACTCAGAAGCATAGTGAAGGGCAGACAGAAGACCTGTGTTCTAGCTCAAGTGACGGTGCTTATTATCTGAGCAAATAATAGCGCTGTAGTCATTTGGACTGCTGTTTACAGAAACTTCCTCTCTTTTGGTGTGTGGTTCCGGCTACCACAGCCCAGCCCACTTCGAGGTGGAGCTATAAAGATTGAATTAGAGCATATTTCTTCGACAAGGATAATGGTAAACCGAAGGTTCAGTGTTCATACGTGACTCCAGGGGACACAGATGTTACCTATAATGTTTACAGACATTTAAGGCTGAATCAGCTTTTACTTTCAAATTCCAGTTACTTTAATAGAATAGAATATTCAGTCTGAAAGAGATCATTTAAAAATATTTTAAATTCTACTTTTGGAGTCTATTACGTTATTTTTTTGTTTGTTTTTGAATGAGACAGAGATACTTTATTTCATAATTTGGACTGCCAAACTGAAAGGTCAGAGTTTTCCAGTGGGAAACCAAGAGGAAATGCTACTAATATCCTGGGTATAATCAAAATTAAACACAACCTAGAGAGCCAGTTCAGAAAGCTCAATAATCTTCAAAGTGGTTTTCACATACTAATTAATTAATGGCATCCCAAGGAGGAGAGAGATTTCATTTTCATGCTCTGATTATGATGTTATGATACCACTGATAAACACAGGAGGGATCTGAATGGACTGAGATGTGCCATTTTAATAAGGGGCAGGTCAGCAAATATTTCATTACTTACGAAGGACCCGCCATATCATCAGCCTATACGAGGCACAAAGTACCCCACTGATGTGGCCTATTTTTAAAAAGGCTTTATTTTTAAAAGCAGTTTTAGATTCACACAAGGCTAAGAGGAAGATACTGAGATTTTCCACGTGCTCACGGCCCTCACACAGGCATCATCAAACCCCCACCAGAGTGGTGCATTTGTTGCCATTGATGAACCCGCAGTGACACAGTGGTGACTGCCCAGAGTCCACAGATGACGTATGTTAGGGCTCACTCTTGGTGGTGTGCATTCTGTGGGTCCGGAAAAAGTATAGTGACATAATGGTGTCACACAAAATAGTATCACAGCCCTAAAAAATCTTCTGCCTATTCATCCCTTTGTTCCTCCATCCCTTGGAAACCACTAATCTCTTCATTGTCCCCATAGTTTTGCCTTTATTACTTGACATTTTGGAAAAGCGGGTTTGTCTTTCAAATGATTGTTTGCTTAGGTTTTATATTAAAATTAATTTGTATGTTCTATAAACTGAGTACACAGCTAACTAGGCAGGCAGAAGGTGGCCTGGAAATTCATAGAGTAAGCCATTTAAGCTTTTTATAAATGAATCACTAAGGAGATATGTACTCATTAGTACTTCATTGTTCAAAATGTCCTAGAGTTCAAGGATTATTGCCGAGGGTGCATGGCATACATTTTATATGCTGGCTTGTGTTTGCGACTACCGTGTAAATTCTGTGAGAAGGAACTGACTAGAAGAAACTATTAAAAGGCACAAAGTAAGTTTTTCTAAGTGTTTTTGTGAAGAGAATTGCCATCCCCACTCTCCAGTTCTACCAACCAAATAATCTCTCCTTTCTCCTCACACAGTTATGGCTGTGGGAAAATGCTGAAGGGAATGGTGAGTTAAGATAAGGCAACTCAGCAAGTTAAGTGACTGTGAACACGTAGCTGGAGCAGAGGAAGACAGTATCGTTGGCAAGCAGAGCTCCTCGCAAAAGTTCCACAGAGGGTTGGGTCAGCATTCAGGCCTTAGAGGCAGAGGCAGAAGAAGAAATGTCCAAAATGAAAAAGGGGAAAGTGGCAAACCCAAATTTCTGGGCACACAGGAGCAGGAAGTTTTCTCCGCCTTCATTTGTGTAGCCCAGGGTTTCTCGGCCTCGGCAGTGTTGGCATTCGGATTGGGTCGTTCTTTGTCGTGTGGGCTGTCCTGTGCATTGTAGGATGTTTAGCAGCATCTTTGACCTCTAACCATTAGATGGAGTAACAACCTCCCCCAACCCTACCTCTTCAGTTTGTGAAAACTGGAAGTGTCTCCCCACCCACTGGTAGATGCCAATAGCACCCTCAGATGTGATAACCAAAAATATGTAGATGTTGGCTAATGCCTTCTGGGGTGCCAAATCCCTCCCTGTTGGGAAGCACTGATCCAGCATCTTCCTTAGCATGCTGGTTTGCTCTCTTCACTGCACCTCACCTCACTGCTTGCGGAACAGAGAACCTGACCTCTAAATGTGTTTCACACCTCCTACTGAAGTATGTCCAACGGGCCGAGGACTGATTTACAATGAACTTCTCCAGCACAGCTCATTTGTAAATGAGGGGATATGTATTTGCCTGTGGTCTTACTATAGATACGGTGTGCACCAGTGAAAGGCTAAAGATGCCATTCAGGAAAGGTGTGGCTGTGTCCTGTGGAACATGTTTTATGTAACACATGAAAACGCACTTCTTTTTGTGTTGGTGCTGTGAAGTTTTTTTCAAAATTTCACTTCATTTATGCTTGCTGTCACAATGATTATTGCATTTTGTATCTTTTCACTAAAAGGAACAATAAATTAGTAAATACTGGCATGAAAGAAGGCACATTTTGAATACTAGTTATTTAGTGAGCAAAAATGTGAGTTCAATAAAATGGCTCTAAAAAAAGCTTAGGTGAAGATGACATTGGTTGCTTCCATTTTATCAAATGTATTGCAAGTCTTTGAAAGCACGCTGCCTGAGAGTCAGAAACAAAGCGGCCCTGGTCAGGACTTGTCCTGTAATGAGCTCTGTGACTCGGGAAGATCACTTCACCTCTCTGGGTTTAGAGATTCCTCATCGGTCAGGTATGGGGGGATGGAGTGGATGGCATGCCAGGACTGTGCCAGCTCAAACATAGAGTTAAATTTTAAAATATGTTCATAAACTATGAAATTGGTTTTTTGAGTTTTAAATCTGTTACAGAGTGGTGCAACCTAAAATAAAAAGATAGGCTAGAAGAACAAGGTATAAATTTCACTCAAAGATGAGTCCAAATAAACTGATGTGTTAAATTGAGCTGCATCACATAAGTGGAAAGAGGTGCTCATTGAGTGCTAAAAATTACCATCTACTACAGGGAAGTGGTTCTTATGGGTAATCAGGTTTGCCCTCAACTGCTCTACAGGAGGAATATTTAAAAAAGCAAGATTGTGTCTTCGATAATAACTGAAAACCAAGCTGTCAGTATCATTTCTATTTTTTGCTTACATTTTGTATAAAAAGATAGCGAAGACATCAAGTAATGTAAAAGAAATCTCATGGTCCGTCATCTCTATAAAACTATTTAATTAGCTCTGGCTGGTATAGTCTGTGAATCTTTTAAACGTAGTAGAGACAGTTTTTCAAATAGCAATGTCATATTTATTCTGTAATGCAGCTCACTCAATAAATGTAGTGTCCTATCCTTAGCAATGTATTTTATTGATATAAGTATAGATTTTATATGTTTTCTGGCCAGTTCTGAAGCTGGGTGTGGAGAAAAATAACATTCCATTCTAATTCCTGAAATAATTACTTCATCTTCTACATTACCAAATAATGGGTTTTTTTTTTTGTTCTCAGTTAACATGCAAAGCTTCAAATGCTGTCAGAGTTTATAAAATTAAATAGCTCCTTTTCAAATTTAGCTATAATATTTGATAATCATCTATCAAAACAGTGACCAGAGTGACCAGAATAATAAAACTAATTCCTTTCTTTCCTGTACACTTCTTAATTTTCTTCCTGCAATTTAATTGCTTTACTAAATTATAAACATATTTGACACTTCCAACCATTTTGAGATTGATTGTTAATGAAAGGGCACAGAAAAAGGAGACCTAATCTGGAGTTTGTGTCTAAAATACTTGGTCAATTGTTTTTTTATTTAAACTTTCAAAAGTAACTTTGGTGTGCTGCCTCCCTATTGTCTGATTGCATTTCCCCAGGATTTATAGAAAGCTTTTCTCAGATGTGTATTACCATTTCTGTATCTTTTGTCAAATGTCTGAGCATATGTTCTGCCAAATCTGCTATGAATTTTGGCAACTTTCTTTAACAGAAGGAAAGTGAAACAACAAAGATGCATGTTGGAATTTCAAAAATAAAACAAAATAAAATGTAGTTTTTGAGTTATATCAAATATATTGTCAGGTTTCTCTTATTCTCTTACTTAGATGATAAATACTAAATAATGATCATTACTTCAGGATCCTTTTAGGATGATCATTACTTTTTGGCTGTAGTTTTACTTCTTTTACATACAAACTGAGATTTTAAAGATTTAGCAGCAGTCTTTGAATATAAACTCAGGTTTGCCTTAAGTGTTAGAGCAAAGCGTGAAAGTTACCTAGGCTCAGTGTCCTTAACATAAAATGGAAATAATGGTTCTTTCTTAAGAATACCATGCAGGATGCCTAATGAGGGTTATGTTCATGCCAAATATTAAACATTATTTCTTAGAACTAGGATTTGATCATATTATCTTGGCATTTTTCTGCTCCCATCAGGTAAAACTGGAATAGTTAGATGGGTAAAACGTAAAGAGTGGAACTCAGTCTTTCATATAACTTCCTATGTTATTAATAGGATCAAAAGAAAACAATATTTTGGGGAAAAGATTCAGAGATCAAGTGAGGAGGAGAAAGAAACAGGATGGATTTCCGAAATCATGCGAACCGTCGTGCTCTGATAATGCAGTTGGAATTGAAACAGCTTTTGCAATAGGCCTGCTTCTTTCCATAAACAAAACTGAGAGCCAATTTTTTTCTGTCTCTGAAAGGGAACATACTTAATAGCTACATTAATTTAAAAACACTAAAATAACAGGGTGGCAGCACTCAGTAAGAAACCAGTGTGGCTTTTGGCTACATTTCTGTTGCTTCTAAGTGCTTTTTAAATGTTATGATTAACTGTAGTCTTTCCGCTTATCCTAATTTTCCCATGCTATTCCTTAAGCTGGCTGATCTACTCCCTCAGTAAGAAAGAAAATGAGAAGAAATTAGTTTGTTTCTTACTGTGGTGATTGCTATGTCTTGCATGAAGCCTTCTGTATATGTAAATTGTGTTTCCCTCCTCATTCCAACCCATTATTTTTTCCTGTCTCTAAATGTAAGGTTCTTATAAGGATATTGGAGATTTCGTCAGATGAGGACAGAGACTGGTGAACGTTCTAAGGCTCTTCCAACCCTTTTCCACATCTTACCAAACCTCTTTCCATGATAAATACCTAGAAATATTTAGAAGCTCAAATATTCAAGAAAATTTTTATCATAATGCTTGGATTTCTGTTTTCAAACTATTGTGTCATGTTATTTGAAGAGAGAATCATGCTGTTATGTGGAAATGGTTTCCTTTTCTAGAATTAAGTTTGATTCTAATATTACCACTATAAATGTTATTCTTCTGTTACCTAGGACCAAAAGAGATTCTTTTCTTCCCCTTGCCTCCCTCTGTTATAAAAGTTGACAGATATGAATCATAGGCAGCTTAAGAGCGTGTATCAAGATGAGACCATAAAATGTATTTAACTTAGGGAAGTATTTTGAACATGTTTCATCACTACTTTTTGCAAATAGGAGGAAGAAGGAACCTATGACCAGACCCTTGAGTTCCGTAGAGGAGGTGATGGCCAGCCACGGCGATCTACTCGGCCAACCCAGCAGTTTTACCAGCCTCCCCGGGCTCGGAACTAACAGAAGGTACAGTTGACAATGTAAGGTGGCTTCTATATAAAAAAAGATGCCATTTATGTGAAATAAGGAGGTCCAATTATTAATATTTCATAATTAATAGAAAAAATGGTATTTTAAAAACTTCCAATTATAAAATATTTAAGATTAAGCCATAGTTGTAAACTACTTTGCCACCAAACCTTTGTCCACAAGTGCTATCCCCAGCCCCCTTTTTCTCTACGCACACTCTCATCTAACGGAAGTGGACAGTCAGTGAAGTGACCTTAAGTTTGAGAGCAGGAAGGTAAAAGAAAACAAAGGACGAGTCTTGAGTGTATTTGTTAATTTTTTTAAATTAATTTCTATTCTTTTTTAAGAAAGAGTAAATGTTTTATAGTATATCTTAAGAATTGGGTGAAGATGACATAGTTGCTTACTGAGATGTAATTGGGGGGCCCCAGGCTATCAATCCAGAAACTTTGAAAATCATCTCCCATAGAAAGGAAGAGAAACATGACAGAAACATTAGGGAATTATAGAACTAATCTAAGGCATCTCATTTTGATGAACAAAGACTATTTATTAATATGTTTTCAGAAGGAAAATTTTTTTAATAATCAGAGTTTTCCCATTTCATCTTTTGTTATCTATCACCCTGAAGAGAATTTTAGACTTAATTGTATCTGTTTTCCTCTGTCTCTTCTCAATAACAAGACCATTGAGAATTTTAAAGAAATTGTTCTTAATTCCTCCTTTCACCTATTTATTTTGCTAAGAATGTTATCCACATTGTATTTAAAATATCTCAATAATATCTTAATAATTTTTGTTAATCATATTGAAATATTTTAAATAAAATCAATTTTAAGCATCATTTTCTTCATAGGGCAGTCCTCGAAAGAGATTGTAAAGGTCAAGGAAAGATTAAAGAGGGAAGACGTATAGTCCCCAGGAAGCAACCTTCGGGGGCTCCAGTAGAAGTACATAAACCAAAACAGTGGGTGTTAACAGTATTTACTGGTGGTAGCCAAAAGGTGTGGCTTTAGACACTTTCAGACTTTGAAGTGTTTGGTGCTTTCATGAACTTCCGAGTAAGAGTGATATGATCAAAATTGCACTTAAGAAATATTGCTGTTGGATGTCGGATGGATCACAGCACCAGGAGGGAAAGCATCTAAGAAGCTAATGTGGTGATCCAGTCAGGAGCCATCAGAGTTTCACGTCCTGCTGTGAAAGAGAGAGAAATGGCAGACCTGTGGGGAAGGGTTTGTCAGACCCAGCAGCATGGGGCTCCCTAGTGGAGGTTAAGGCTCGGCATGGGAAGCAGTTTAATAAATGTTGACTCACTTTGAACTTCATTTCCAGTTTCTTATTTGTTTGATGGAAGAATAATCATCTTTTCAGTTTCCCATATTAACCACAAACTTCGAAAACTATAGCTAAGCATAGACTGCTACATAAATACCATGACTTTGTTCATTTTCTAAGGTTTTAACACTGTTTTTGGCTGGTAAAATATCTATTTTAATTAATTAATTAATTAAATCTTTACCTGAGAATATGTTTATTGATTTGAGAGAGCGCGAGACATCAATGTGAGAGAGAAACATTGATCAGTTGCCTCCTGTATGCACCTCAACTGGGGATTGAACCCACAACCTGGGTGTGTGCCCTGACTGTAAATCAAAGCTGCAACCTTTTGGTGTACAGGACGATGATCCAGCCAACTGAGCCACCTGGCCAGGCTAGTAAAAGATATATCTATATAGATATCTATATAGACTTACTTTAAGATTTTACTGATTTTTATAGACAGAGGGGAAGGGTGGAAGAAAGAGAGGGAGAGAAAGATCATTGTGTGGTTGCCTCTCATGCACCTCCTACTGGGAACCTGGCCTGCAACCCAGGCATGTGCCCTGACTGGGAATTGAACTGGCAACCCTTTGGTTTGCAGGCCTGTGCTCAATCCACTGAACTACACCAACCAGGGCATAAAAGTATATTTTTAGATGTGAAAAATTGTTTTGACAATCTGGTCTGGTGAAATTTTTCAAATCAAGGTCAGGGAAATGATCACTGTAGAGATAGCTGTTACAGAGCCCTGTGACGCCAGCAGGATAGGCATCGTGTGAGGATAATAGTACCCATAGCTCTGTACTTTCTAGGCAGGAGACTCTTTACTTCGGGAGACTTCTGAGCTGTGTGTATGCAGCCATGGGAACTCTGCCTGTCCCTGCCCAAGCATTCTTTTATGCATGAAACTCAAATAGAACCAGAGCAAACAAGGCTTCTCTCCACTTTCTCTCAGCTTTTTCTGTTGTCACCACCCAAAGTGTTTCAACTAGACTGGTACCTATAAAGGTAAACAGCGGGCAAGGGAGATGACAGACTAAAATAAATGACCTATGTGGACTAAACTACCATATTTTGCAGTGTATAATGCACACCTACATTCTTGTGTACATTATTCACAGGATTATTATACCCATGGTATATAATAATAATGCTCATGTATAATGCACATCTTTGTTTTTCCCTCAAAAATCTGGGCAAAAAATGCACATTATACATGACAAAATATGGTGGTTCAGAGGTGTTCAAAGGGGAAACGGAGGTGGGTAGGATGAAGGTAGAAGTGGTTCACTGGCAGGCTGTTTCTTTTTTAAGTCATTCTCTGTTAAAAACTATTTGGTTAATGGAAATTGAAAATTTCTGAAATCAACTTGCTAGCAATAAAGGGGCTAAGGGTGACAGAGTTGTACTATAAGAATTTAAAAGAAAAAAAATTACTCTTTTTCCTACTAACTCCTTTTATTTATTTTTAATAGTTTATTTTTTATTAAAATTTTTTCATTACCAGTATCCCCCCATACCCTCTTCCACCTCCATCCCCTCCCTGTCTACCCCATCCCTAATGTAAAAGAAAAAATTATTTTGATTTTGCTTTTGGCTTTACATATTGCTTTATATAAATTATGTTTATAAGTTAGACAGCAGTGTCCATTTTCTTCTACTGGAGATCTTATTGATATTTATACAAGTACTTAACATTTATAGCTAAGTTTCAGTAGAAGTGTAGGTTGAGTTGGAAAAGTCAATTTGTGGATCCAATTTCACTTCCTTCCTCTCTTTTTTTAAATAGAGTCTTGGTGAAGAAAGGAGCCCATGACGGAAACATCCTGGGGAAACCTGTTGGTAGACCTTCCCATTTTCCTTTGTAGCCCTGGTGGATATTATTATTTGGAGAATGAGAAAGCAGATTTTAGGGGGGGAAATTTGACCCACACCAAGAATGGGGAAAAATATTGAGCTCAGTAAAGCAAATACCTTTTACAAGTGAAAGAATTTTTTCTTCTGCTATCAATAAAACCAATGTGCTATTACATACATTGTTTCACAGTATGTTTTATTTGCTGAATGTTATCTTTCTCCTTCACCTGGTATTAACACCATACTAGTTGTCTTCTATAGATAGAAGAGCAGTGGACACATACTGGAGACTCCCCTAATAATTACAAAATAAACTGATTTACACAGCTTGCCACATTTCTTGCAAAAACAACCTGAAGCCAAATAGCAGTTCTTAGTACAGAAAGTACTTAACTGCTAAGTACAACAGCAAAAAGTATTCAAAAGTCAAATATGTTGTTTTTAGCACTCTATTAGCTTTTTCAAATGCAATTCAATTATACAGCTGTACTTGAACAATAAAAAAAAAACAGACCAAAAAATGCAATTCAATTATAAAGCAGGCATTCCGTCCTTGTAATATGTGCAGTGGCTCTTTCAGGATGCACCTAAGTTGCAAGTAACAGAAAGCCCAACTCAGACTGCTTTCGTGTTTAGATGAAGCCCTAAAGAGCATTTACTGGCTCACTTCACTACCAGAAGCTCACCAGGCTTCATTGGTTTAATGCAGTGACTCAGACTTGTCATGAAAGGCCCTGATTCTTCACATCTCTCGTTCCTGCTTGCTCTTGTCTTAGGCTGCATTTCTACAGCAGGCTTCCCCATGTGGTCACACAAGATGGCCACAGTTCTCAGGGCTATTAAGTGCAGCGTGAGGTTGGGGTCACATCTAGCTAGAAGTGCACTCAGGAGGGAAAAGAAGCTTCTCTCCTCAGGCCTCATTCACCTGTATTGTGCTACTTTTGTGCTTATCAACTAGTAACTTCCCCAAGGGTCTGTGAATTAGTTTGGGCCTGATCCAATTTCCCCAGACTTGGTGGTCTGCTTCCTGGAAACATACTCGGTTTGAGTCAGAGGATATGCATGTGAACATCAGGAGACTTGCCAAAAGGAGAAGGTGGAGGTGTTGGAGAAGCAACCCAGGCTGTCCATTGCAGAGAACCAGTATGTCTGGACTACAGACTCTTCATTTAATAGCACAGAGATAGTCTTCCCCATAGTCTCAGTCCTATGAACAGTTAGGGGGGGAAATGAGGAGGGAGGGAGGTAAGAAAGCAGGAAGGAAGGAGGGAGAAGATGGAATCCTCCCGCCAAAGTCAGTGACAAAATTTAGTACTTTGCTTTAAAGGAGAGGGCCTAAGGCTCTCTTTCAAGGTCTATTAACTCTAAGTTTTCTTTATTAGCCCACACTTGATTATTTCTACAGTATCTTAATAAATGAAAAGATACAGGTGAAAAACGCATGGCTTGCAGTGTTGGACTTTGTGGTTGTGGTTGTTGTTGTGTTTTATCATTGCTGTATGTCACAGGAGTTCTTTTTTTAAAGATTTCCACGTAATTCTAATGTGTATCTTGAGAACCAGGAGAAGAGCCATGTAATTTTGATGAATTTGACAAGTTAATAAGATAGTAAGGGAAGACACAGAAAAACTTAAACTGAGGGCTCAGTTAATGTATGTGTTTGCATCTTAGTTTTTAACACGAAAGTTTAAAAAGTAAGAATTAAAATTTTTTAAAATAGAAAAATGCCTACAGAGTATAGATATAAGGGAAGAAAATATTTTTGTACAGTTGTACAATATGTTTTAAGCTAAATCTTATTACAGATTAGTCAAAAAGTTTTTTTTAAAATCTTAAAAGTTTATAAAGTTAAAAAATGACAGTAAGCTAAGGATAATTTATTACTAAATAAAGAAAACTTTTTTACAAATTTAGTGTGGTGGACATTTACAGTATTTACAGTCTGCAGTAGTGGACAGTGATGTCCAAGGCCTCCACATTAGCTCATCACTCACTCACCAACTCACATAGCAGCTCCCGACCCTGCAAACTCCATTCGTGGTAAGTGCCCTCCACAGGTGCACCGGTTTTAATTTTTTATACCATATACTGTACCTTTTCTGTGATACATAAATACCATCGTGTTACAGTTCCCTACAGTGTTCAGCATAGTAACATGCTCTAACAGGTTTGTGGCCTAGGAGTAACAGGCTATTGACTATGGCCTTGACGTGTAGAGTAGGCTATACCATCTAGGTTTGTGTAGCGCACCCTACGATGTCCGCACACTGACGAAATTGCTCAACAATGCATTTCTCAGAATGTATCCCTACTGTTAAGCAACACGTGACTGTATTTTCTTCAAAACCTTGGAGATTCACATCTAACTCATTGAGTCTTTGGACTGTCTTGCCCATTTTCCACAGGTTAGCCAAAGCCAGTCCTCACGTTGGACCAGTCAGCCAAAGGCAAGCATGGGACTTTTTTTGTCAGAAAACATCTAACTTTATTGTTCTTCCCCAAATGAAAGAAACACGATGATGTTACTGAACAGAAAGTGGGGTTTGGCTGCTGCCGCCGCCACCCGTAGGCAAATTCCAGAGGCAGAGGTTTGCTGGAAAAGGAATGAAGACTTTTATTCCAAAACTCTGCAACTTGGAATAATGGCAGGCTTCTGCCTCAGAGCCCATCCCCTCCAGAAGGAGACACCCTGCCGCCCTCTTACCAGAGCAGGCCAAGTCTGTGCCCAGAGTTCTTTCTCCCATTTACAAATACCAGTCTTTGGGAACGGCCCGTGGCTGCTGCCTGATCATCCAAGCAGCTCAACGTCTTTCCCCACTGTCAGGCCTCAGGCTCCTTTCTGGAGTCTGTGTGTGGGTAGCACCACCATGCCACCCAGCACCCTAGGCCGCTGCCAACCGCTGCTGCCGGCCTCTGTGGGGCTCTGTCCTGCCAGCCACAGGCTCGTCTCCCACCAGTCTCACAAACCTCCAGCTCGCATGTCCACACTGTGGGTCCCAGAGAGGAAGAGAGAGCGTTTCTCCCTTCCCTCAGTTTAAATCTCCCAGCCCAAACTTCTGTGCAGTCCGGCAGGGTTCATGTCCCCCAGCCAATCCCATCCTTTTTCCAGGCTAGACTGACAGACCTCCCCTGCTGCCTTGTTGATCTATGTGGTACACGTGTGGCCACGTCCCCTGGTACCAGAAGGAAGTAGGAAGGGCTTTCCTTTGGTCAGTCACTTACTAGCCTCACACAGACTTGGCAATGACTTCTTCCTGCACCACATAACCTGTCACCTAGCGCTGCAATTGGGGCAGCACAGGCACAAAGCGCTAGAAAGCAGCGCTGCCAACTCCTCAAGGCAGTTCTGTCCCTCGGCCCCTCTTCTCCATGGGCTGGCCAGGTCTGGCCAGATCTATCTGTATCGATACCACCTTTTTTAAAAACATCCATCTCCTAAATTCTCAAATAGATGGAGCCTTGCCATATGTTTTCACAATGAAAGAAGATGGCTTCAGTACTTCTTGGCCAAGCTCTAAAGCCTTACCTGCTCCAGGACTCTCTGGCAGGAGTTATATCTTCTTGAATTGTCTTTACCGCATCCCCTTCTCCCCGCCCAACCAGAAGACATCATTTTAAGAGATTTGCCTTTTCAATAGGCCAAAAATGGAGTCATTTGTCCCTACAACAGCAAACCAAGAGTTAGCTGCAGTTTTAATCTTTCTCAGAAATGTCACCTTTAGAAAGTCAATCTGAAATTTTCTGATTAGCATTAGTTAGGTAATCTGTATAAAACCCTCCTGCTCTCCCCCCACCCCCCCAAATAAGATGACCTGGCCTGAAAAAAATACGTTCTTTTTTTTTGGCTAATACTTCTTGCCCCACCCCCCTGCCTATGAAAACCTTCCACAGTCTGCAATCCCTTGGAGCACCTTGCTGCCCAGTTCACAAACTGCTTAATAAGCCCATTGGATCTTTGCATTTATTTGATGGAATTCTGTTTTTAGCAGCATATTTGTATTGAAAGCATATTGGGTTGCAGTGGGGGTATTAGACAGTCATAAATAGACAGCCCTCCTTTTTATGCCTTTCCTTTGTTAAACAAGAGAGAAACATGGCTGTGAAGAGATGGGAGAGAGAGGTAGCAGAGATGACCACAGGCAATACTCTCAAAAAATATGCATTTTTTTAAGAGTAAAAATTAAAATTTGAGAATCTAAAAGATAAATCCTTCAAACTACTTAAGTCTGTGTGGCCTATGGAAACCGGTCCTTCTCCCCAGGGGTCCAGGCATCCCCTTGTGAAAATCGATGCTATAGGATGCTGTAGTCTAAGGCGGTGACTCCCCATCTGCAGAGAGCATCAGAGCCCTCTTGAGGGCTTCTTTAACTGTCACTGCCAGCCCCACCTCCGAGCTTCTGATTTAGTGCTTCTCTGTTCAGGTTCTGGGAATGTGCATTTTAATCAGTCTCCTCAGGTGATTGTGTTGCTCGCGGCTGACTGTCACCTCGTACACTGTTCTGAACTAGCAGAATCTCCTGCAGAGCCTTAAAATGGCAGATGAAGGCATCAGAATCAGAAGACCTGCAGAGTCAGAATGATGGGGTAGGGTGTGTAAGGACAAAGAAAAATGAAAAATAGGAGGCCTCATTCTACCCTATTGAGATTCCTCTCCATTTTCTTAGATCTCTTACTTCAGAAAACATGTTAAGTAGTTTCTTCTCTCTTTGAAATGTATATAAATCCATTTGAAAGCTAGATAGGACTTTTGCAAGTTTGATGACCCATGAATGCCTTTCTCGAGGACCTTGATGTAAACATCAAGGAAAATAGCACCCCAACACCCAGGTTTTGTGGGATGGTAGGTGCCTGGATGCAAATTGCAAAATAACCTCCTGTCATAAAGATGAGTTGATTTCTGAGCTAGATGAAGCTGATAAACTAGCGGAGACAGTCACTCCAATGTGAGTCGAAGGTGAACTCTGTGTCACAAATGGTGCTGTCAAGTGTTCTCTGAGTTGAGAGCTACTTACTGTTTTATCTTGAGAACGCTTGTAATGGGTTCTATCTGCTTGACCACATGAAGGGTGAGATTTCTTTCTGTTTTTGCAGTCTTTGAGCAGACAGCTTGTGATACGTATCACATTCTGGTTCAATGTGTAGTCGCTAGCAAAAAATCTTTCTTATCTCTACTAGCTTAGTGGAAAAGTTTTCTGGTTGGAGGAAGATTTTGTATTTAATGCTCTCTCCCCATATAGGAGAGAAAACATTAGTTTTTCTCCTAAATTCTTCTGGCTGGACAAATAATCAAATTAACATGAGACAGATTAAGAGGAGAAAATGATCAAATTATTACATATATACATACAGGGATTCCACAAGGACATATGGCCTCAAAACCAATTGGGTTGTTGAGGCTTATATGTCATCTTGAGCTAAGGAGAAGGGGCTTGTGGTTTGGGACTTCAAAAGGCAGGAAGGCAATTCACACGGAGATGGAAAAGTGAATGTTTAGTAAACTAACGTTTGTTGGGCCATCTTAACAATGGGACACAGAAAATGTTAGCAGAGAAACGGCACCAGAAGTTAACCAGCAGAATTGGACCTCGGTTCAGCAGCCTTGGTTCTTGAGTTTGGCTAGGAAAGAATTCAGAGCCAAGAACTCAAATTATAAGAGGAAGTTTATTTAGAAAATCATAGAGGTAGAAAAAATGAGCCAGTTGAGCTGTGTGGGCTCAGGAAACAAGTTAGGCAAAAAAAAAAGGGCCCTTGGAACTTAGGAGAAAGAAAGCAAGGATATAGGCACCTGGGGAAAGGAGAGGGGGCTTAGAGGGCATGCCCTGGGGAAAGGAGGGGGTGGAAGAAGGCACAAGTGTGCTTGAGGGGGAGGGGAGGGGAGGGGGGCAGAGAGAGAGAGCTCTCTGAGTCCTTTGTCTTGAGGGGTTTTATCTGGAGGTCTCAGAGGACCACCGAAATAGAATATTCATCAGCTTTCCAGGTTTGTCCCCTCAGTGTCGGGGGGAGGTCATTAGTTTTTGTAGCTGGTCCTCATGTCAGATGTGGTGTTGCCCACCTGGCCTTGATGCTTTTCTGGGCTGGAGCTGAAACACAACTGAGACCTGAATGTTTTCTCTAGGGCTTAATGCTTACGGGAGTGGTTGTACAAGAGCTTGCATGGGAGTCACATGAGGCTATTCCCTGGCCCCCTTGTTCCTTCTCTAAGGGTGTCTACCATGTGACTAGCAATATGCCAGGGGAGGAAAGATCAGGGGAAGGTCCAAACTGTGCGACTAGCAATATGAAAGGTCAGAGGGTCTAAACCTCATGACCAGCAAGCGATACGCTAAGGTACATAGATTACCCTGGGGGCAAGGCCCCACCTTACAATGGTCTGTTGCTAGATATTTGGGCTTTCTGCCCTGTTGACCTTTCCTACCTGGTTTATCATGACCACTCTGCTCAAGTCCAGCTGCTTACTACAAAAAGTCTGATCAAAGGAGCCTCGCTAAGTTCTTCCCATTTCGTCACACACTAGTTTGTATTAACTGTAGTTATCTGTGGTGATAGCTTCCTTCCTGGAGCAGGCCCTCTATTTAAGTTCTTTTAGACATGTAGGGGGAAGGTCAGATGTTCTTCCTGGGCCTTCCTTTTCTTAAAAATAACCAGCTTAAAATAATTAATATTCCAAAAAGCATATTTTGGGGTGGCAAACTCTGCTTCCCCTCACCTAACAGGTGCAAATGGTTGTTGTCACAGGTCCTCAGGGTAAGTCGGGAGCCTAACTCTAGGGTGTGACACAACTGTGAGGAAGCTTTGTGCCGCTGCCTACAGGCCCAGGAGGTCGGCCTGTGAGGGTTCTGCTTAGTCCACGGGAACATCTCCTCTGACCTGCCCACACTGGCCCTGGCTACACTGTCCAGGCCCCAGGGCACCAGTCAGCAAACACCTGGCTAGCTCTGGCCTCCAATAGATGCCTTTTCTTTGCAGCTGCCTCCCAGAGTCTGCTCTGACTAGCACTTCTCGGCCTCACTGAGCCCAGAACTACAGAACTCAGCCCAGTTCTGTAGATCAGTGAGCAGCTTCCTCATTGCTGCGGGACCTGCTTTGTTGGCGGCTCTGAAATTTGGGCTGTGAAGGAATGGCTTGTCAGAAAAATGCTGCTAGCATGAATGCTCCTCAGGAAGGACGACTCTTTTCTCTGATATTTGTGTTATTTCCCCTCTTCAGACCTTGTTTTTGCCTTGTTTAGCTGACATGTTTTAAAATTTCTCAGTGTACATTAAAAGCTAGAAAAAGCCTTACCATGTTTTAAACTCTTTCCTCACGTGTGTCTGCCTGCTCCTCAGCTGTGGACTCCACTTTTCCTTCTGGGCTCAGTGATTCCCTAGTAAACAGGATGGGGCACAGGTGTTGGTAGGTGGGGGGCATCCATACCGTAAGATTTGAGGAGTGCTGGAGGAGTTCCACCCCACTCCCACCCCCACCCCCAAGCTCTAAATTTAGTATTCTGGAACAGTAGCACATTAAGCCATTTGCCTTTGAGCACACTAAGAGGATCATTGGAAAAATTAGCCATTTAAAGGCTGTGTGAAAAAAGGGGGAAAACAGGTTCAGATCTAAGCTAAGCTGTTGGGCAGCTGTGGCAAGTTGTTTTATTTAAGTTATTTTCTAATCCTCACCCAAGGATATGGTTATTGATTTTAGAGGGAGGAAGTGGGAGAGAGAGAGAAACATCTGTGTGAGAGAAACATCCATCAGTTGTCTTTGGTTCGCATGTCGACCAGGGATTGAACCCACAACCTTTTTGGTGTACAGGATGCTGCTCCAACCAGCTGAGCCACCCAGCCAGGGTGTTTTATTTAAATGTTTAACTTTATTTTTATCATCTCTAAAATGGAGAAAAGTTACCCATCTTGCTTCTTATTAGCCCTTAATTGGTGCTTGGTGAGTAGTTAGCATATTGCAAAGGCTCAGACCAGACAATATGAATTTGCTTCTCCATAGGCAAAGAACAGGGCCCTAAGGGAGCTGTTTGAGAAGTGGGCACTGGACCAGGAAACCCAGGGACAGCATCAAGTGGAAATTTGCCTCAAAATGGAGAAGAGATACAGAGACAGAATTATAGAAGAAACGCTTCTCTAGCTGTGTGATTTTACCAGCCCTGAGTCACAAATATTGCTTCAGAAGAACTAACTAGCTTACCTTCTGTAGGTTATAACATATGTTGAATTAAGAACAAATGGACGGACAGACTTCCAGCCAAGATGGAGGCGTAGGTAGACACACTGTGCCTCCTCGCACAACCAAAAGAAGGACAACAACAAATTTTAAAAGAAAAAACAACCAGAACTGACAGAAAATCGAACCGTATGAAAGTCCGACAACCAAGAAACTAAGAAACATACATCCAGACCGGTAGGAGGGGTGGAGAGGACTCGCATGGCGGGGCGGCGGCTGGCGGACAGGGGAAAGGAGCGGCTGGCCGGGAGAGGTGGTGGCTGCAGACCGGGCGTCCCACTCCCTCGAGAGGATAAACGGGGAGGAACGGCTCAGGAGCAGGACAGACCCCGCAACCCAGAGTTCCGGCGAGGGGAGGTGAAGCCTCAAAGCCTCTGATTGGAAACTCCTGTGGGGGTTGAGGCAGCGGCAGCGGGAGAAACTCCCGGCCTCACTGGAAAGCTCATTGGAGAGACCCACAGGGTCCTGGAGCATGCACAGCCCTCCCACCGGGGATCCACACTGGAGCCAACACCAGAGGGGCCCCGTTGGACTGTGGGTAGTGCGGAAAGTGACTGGTAACTGGCAGGGAGCAGAGTGGCTGCCATTGTTCCCTCTCAGACCCCTCCCCCACAAACAGCGTCACAACGCAGTGACGTGGCCACCCTGCCCTGTTGAACACCTAAGGCTACGCCCCTTACTATGTAACAGGCGCACCAAGACAATAAAAATGGCCCAAATGAAAAGAACAGATCAAAGCTCCAGAAAAAATACAACTAAGTGATGAAGAGATAGCCAACCTATCAGATGCACAGTTCAAAACACTGGTAATCAGGATGCTCACAGACTTGGTTGAATTTGGTCGCAAATTAGATGAATAAATGAAGGATACAATAAGGGAAATGAAGAAAAATGTACAGGGAACCAACAGTGATGGGAAGAAAAATGGGACTCAAATCAATGGTGTGGACCAGAAGAAAGAAAGAAACATTCAACCAGCACACAATGGAGAAACAAGAATTCGAAAATACGAGGAGAGGCTTAGGAACCTCCAGGATGTCTTTAAACGTTCCAATATCCGAATCATAGGGGTGCCAGAAGGAGAAGAGGAAGACCAAGAAATTGAAAACTTATTTGAACAAATAATGAAGGAGAACTTCCCTAATTTGGCAAAGGAAATAGACTTCCAGGGGGTCCTGGAAACTCAGAGAGTTCCAAAGAAGTTGGACCCAAGGAGGAACACACCAAGGCACATCATAATTACATTACCCAACATGAAAGATAAAGAGAGAATCTTAAAAGCAGCAAGAGAAAAGGAGACAGTAACCTACAAAGGAGTGCCCATCAGACTGTCAGCTGATTTCTCAAAAGAAACCTTACAGGCGAGAAGGGGCTGGCAAGAAGTATTCCAAGTCATGAAAGCCAAGGACCTACATCCAAAATTACTCTATCTAGCCAAGCTTTCATTTAGAATGGAAGGGCAGATAAAGTGCTTCCCAGATAAGGTCAAGTTCAAGGAGTTCATCATCACCAAGCCCTTATTATATGAAATATTAAAGGGACTTATCTAAGAAAAAGAAGATCAA
>VMDR010015285.1:0-22495 GCA_007922815.1 Macrotus californicus | reverse complement strand
TTAATAATTTTCACCATTTAAGGTAACAAAACTCTGAAGTTTTCAGTTACCGCAGACTTTGGAAAACTGTGTTTAGATATATATAATTGTTATAGAAAAGCTTTATCAAAAACCTTTCATTTTAGTTATATCCATTCTATTTTTATTCTTTTTTTAAAAAAATATTGTTTACGCTATTACAGCTGTCTCAGTGTTTCCCCTTTTGCCCTTCTCCACCCAGCCCCCCCACTTTCTCAGGCACTCCCCACACCATTGTCGTTGTCCATGGGTCATGCATATATATTTTGGCTGATCCCTTCACCTTCTTTTCCTTCCCCCAGCAGGACGTAACAAGCAGCCAGTGCCAAGAGAGAGCGAGGGCTAGTCCCTGAGTGAATTCACTTGGCAGCCGTTAGGGACTCCCAAGGTCTCTCTCAGGGTCAGTCAGCCACGGCGGCCCAGGGAATCCCCTCCAAAGTCTAAGGACTTACCACAGGCTCTGGTCTGCTCCTGGCTGGCTCACCAAATCTGAAACGGGGATAGACGACTCTGCAGGCCCCACTGCCTGCTGTCTCGAAAGCCAAATGCATGAGACAGGTGCTGGTGAGGAGGGAAAGTGGTCTTATTTCAGGTGCCAGCAACCCGAGAAGATGGCAGAGCTCGAGAGAGAACAAGATTGCTGCTGGCTCAAGTGACTGGGCACGTCTCGGGAGGTGTCATTTACCCAGACTGGCGGAGGTGGGGGCTAGGCATTTTTCCACTAGAGGGAGCAGGATAAGCAAAGTATGGGTTTAAAAACCCAGTAGCTCAGTGCGTGAACCAGCTCGCCTGGGGTGGACAATACTCACAGGGCACCTGCAGAAGAGAAGGCTGGGAAGGGAGGGTTGGGCTCCATTTTAGAAGACCTTAACTAAAGGGCTGAGGAGTCAAGTTTATCTTCCTAACAAAAGGGAGCTATTGAATGTTTTTCTATAAGGAAGTGGTAGTGATGTGAAGGCAGTAGTGTTCTAAGAGAGCTAAGGAACTGGGAGATTTCATATAGTGTCGTTCTAAAATCTGCATCACCAAACCTCAGAGTTCTTTGAAGCCTTGGGAAGTACCTGGGAGAGGAGGTGAAGGGGTCAAGTAGTGAGAGCCCTATTCTCTTTATGTATGAAACATCGGAGTCAGATTTTATTTGAAGGAAGTAGCTCTGTTGGCTTTCTAGGACAACTCCCTTTCATAAGGGAAAACGAGACCACAAAAAAGCCCAGTGATTTGGTGAACGGTGAAGAATACAGCTAGTTGGTTGCGTGACACGGACTATATCTTAGGTATTCAAAATTTTCTCTGGATCTTGTGACTGGCATATGCACGGATGTTCCGGTAAATCAGCTCTCTGGAAAGCCAGCCCCCCCAAAACCCTCTTAGCTTGCCAGTTTCTGTGGTGTAGTGCTCCCACCATGGCTGATGTCAGGCCACCAATGTCACTGAAAGCCAAGCTAGGAAGAGGTGTGCTTGTGTCTCGGGAGCTGGTGCTGGCACATCACCGCATCTCTGCAGCTCGTGCTGAACTAGGTGTGGCCAGCACAGCACAGGTCATTTATAATGTCCTGGGAGAACACTAAGCTTGTGAGAGAAGTGTGGCTGTTGTTAATAATGCTAATGTCCTTACCTAAGGACAAACAATCCAAATAATTCTTATATTATCTAGAGCATCGTACATACATAGGGCGCCAGAAATGATGACAGCCCCTCCCCAACCCTAAAAGAGATTATGAGAAACGTCTGTGAGTAGATTAATCCAGTAGGGTGGACGTGAGAAAATAGATGCTTTTAATATGTTAAAAATGGTTAGCTGAAAAACATGTCAAGTATTTAAATCTGAACTTTCACTTTTCCTCATTTTAAGTTCTCAAGGGTCTGGTCTCGGGGAAACAGAGCCTGTGCTGCCCAGGCTTCCGTCCAGCACTGCCCTGAATGGTGGACGCTGGCACAGCCATGCACTCCCTCATTTTTGCCAGGTGGGGTGGAACTCTCAGCCAACCCGAGCCGTCATCCTAGAAGACTGTGCTGTCCCTGTGGCCAACAGGATTGGGAACGAAGGCCAGGGCTTCCTTATTGCCATGAAGGGGCTGAATGGAGGGAGGATCAATGTTGGTGAGAGCACGCAGGGCAGGGCGGGGAGGCAGCGGCGGGGCAGGCGGCACCTCCTCCCGGCTCCGTTGCAGTGTGGGCGGCTCCATCTTCCCGGCTCCGTCACAGTGTCGGCTCTGTCCTTTCCAGCTTCGTGCTCTCTCGGGGCTGCTCATGCTTCAGTCATCCTCACCCGAGACCACCTCAACGTCCGGAAGCAGTTTGGAGAGCCTCTGGCCAGTAACCAGGTAACTGCCCAGGTGTCTGCTCTGCTTCCCAGTCTTTGCAGGAGACCTGCTCTGGAGCCCACGTTCTCCAGGAGAGTGGAATTCTGCCCCCATCTGAGCCAGAACTGGTGCTCTCTGTCTAGCAATAATTTTTCCCAGAGGTAATAATACAACTGCAGGGCAAGGGAAGCGGACTTAGAACTTGTAGGCAGTACATTTTCTCTGTAGAAGAGGCAGAAGGCTTTGAGGCTCCGAGTCACTTAGGAGATGTACCTTACAGAGATGTCTTCCAGAGGGCCCCAGGGCAGGTGCTGCTCTAAGCCTGTCTGTCTTGTCTGGCTCTCTTCCTCCCCATTGCCATAGTACTTGCAGTTCAAACTGGCTGACATGGCAACCAGGCTGGTGGCCTCACGGCTGATGATCCGCAGTGCCGCAGTGGCCCTGCAGGAGGAGCGGGAAGATGCAGTGGCCCTGTGCTCCATGGCCAAGCTCTTTGCTACAGACGAGTGTTTCGCTGTAAGTGGTGGTGCATGCTCCTGGGTGAACAGGGAGCCCCGCTAGGTCGAGGTGTGTTGAGAGGCTTAAGTTAACTCCTGGGATGCTGCAGGGATTGCCTTGGGGCTTAAGGATATAAGTTCCCTCATGAGGGACCTCTAGGGGAGCTCTTATAGCTGGCTTTTTACCTCTCCCAGGCCGTTACATACTGTATCCTGTCATTGTCATTTGGCTACGGGATGGCACCTGAGATTCATAGAATCCCAGCCGTGGTGGTTGCAGGCCACTCCTCCCTGCGAGCCAGAGAGACAGCGGTCTCTGCTTTGCTTGTCTGGTGGGAACCAAGTTCAGTCGGTGGACTCCTCCTGTTGTCTCTGGCCACAGAGAACATGGAGCCCCTTTTGAGCTTGGCTTGCTCTTGCAGGTTGTTCTTTCTCATATTAGTTCACAGCAGGCTGCCAGACTGGGGGCAGGGGTGGAGAGACAAGCCGCTTGTTCCAGTCTTCCCAATGTTCAAGATGCCTCATCCCTGTCTCCCTGCAGATCTGCAACCAGGCCTTACAGATGCATGGAGGCTACGGCTACCTGAAGGACTATGCTGTTCAGCAGTATGTGCGGGACTCCAGGGTCCACCAAATCCTGGAAGGTAAACGTTTCCAGGGGGCATTCTCTTCCTTTCGGAATGGCTGCAGCATCTCTAGCCTCGTGGCTGGTCTCAGCGTTCCACCAGGCCCTGCATGTCATGGGCATCCTCCCTCCCTCCTCCTGACCCTGCTCTGGAAGGGCCTGTTACTGCCATGCAAAGAGCACTAGCCAGGGGGTCAGGAGGCTCTGCTTGGTCACGTGGGTAGGCCATCAATTCACTTCACGTCTCATCTTTTTCTTTGTAAATTTTAGAGAAGGTAGAAACCGAGATAATACATGAAAAAACATTTTGAAAACTCTGGCAGTGACTATTCTTTACTGTTACAAAGTGAGTACTTGGTTCTCTGGAATCCCAAAACTTCTGTACAGTAATTCACAGGGTGATTACAAGCCAGTTTGATCACCACAGCCTTTACAAATTGATTATCAGCCAGATGGTCTAAAACACAGGTGGCAAACACAAGGCCTGCAGGCCGAATCCGGCCCTCCACCTTGTTTTATCTGGCCCGGCGCCTTGTGTCCACCTGGCAGCAGTGCTGAGCTCCTTGCCCCTAGTTAAGGAGCAGTTACATTTACACAGTCCTAAAAGTACATTCAGCCCTTTGAAGGCAACCACGAGGCTGATGTGGCCCCCAGTGAAAATGAGTTTGACAGCCCTGGTCTAAAAGATACCTTGTCAATTTTGCTACTGGATTTCTCAGTGAAATCAATCCTAGTGTGTGGGTATCTTCTTGGTAATCACAAACTTTTGGGAGGAAAAATGTGCAAGCTCCTGGAGTCACACTCAGAGCATGGCCTTCTCCACTCTCCACACCAGTGCATGTGTCTTGAAATTACATCCCTGTGTTCCACCTAGTTATTATATAGGCAGCTGGCACTGGGACACTGTAAGAAAGCAGATGTGGCAAAGGCTCGTCTCAGTGACTCTCAGTGAAATAGTGTGGGGCTGCTTTAATGGGCTATAGTAGAAGCCTCTGAGCATTGGCTTCCCTGCCGTTTGCAAAGCACCCTCCTCAAACCTCAGCACACGTGGGAATCACCGAGTCACCGGGAGGGCTTGTGAAGACAGTTGCTGGGCCCTCCCCCGCCCCGGGTTTCTGACTCAGTGGGTCTTGGGTGGCCTGAGAATCTGAGAACCACACTCTGAGACCCACTGCTCTGGTGTGATGTTCAAATCACAGGCTTCTCAAGGTTAGCCTATGCCTCCTGCCGCATGCCTCATCCCTGAAGCATGTTCAAGAGCTCAGTTGCTAGTGCTCCAATTACCATATTTTGCTATGTGTAACCTCCACTTTTTTGCCCAAATTTTTGAGGGAAAAATAAGGATGTGCATTATACATAGGTAGTAGTAATTCCATAGCTATATAAATGTTTTTAATTCTTTTATTTATGCTCATGCATTAAAAGTGTAACTCAAGAAAGCAATAACAATATCCATGTGCAAAATAATACCCTGGAATACAAGTATGTAAATATAAATGAATAAAAAATTGAAATAAAAATTACAATGAAAGTTTTTTTCCTGAAAGTTTGGGCCAAAAATGTGGGTGTGCATTACACATGGCAAAATTCTCACCCGGCACTATGAGTGTGAGAGACTTCGCCTCCCTCGGCACTCTGTGTTTTGGCCCTGGCAGAGTGAGGAGAAAGGCAGACCCACGCATTCTAGGCAGCACCATCACCCTCTCCTGGAAACATGTGGGCCCTGATCTTTATCACTTTGTTGTGCCATGGGCTTTGTTATTGGAGAAAGCTGGAATTTTAGATTCGATCTTTTTGAAATGTGTGGTTATTTATCCCTCATGGGGGCTCATACTTCTCTTTGCATTAAAGGGCTCTGTACTCTGTAAAATGAAGCAGGCGTTTGACCCCCTTTCAGGGGAAAGCTTTAAAATCGAGTGTTCTGATCACCAAAGAAATTGGTGTATTTATTGTTGAAAACTTATAAAATATAGGGAAAGTAAAAAAATCTCTTATGTTTCCACATCTAGAATTAATACTTTGGACTCCTTTTATATTTAAGTCCAAAAATATCTCCTATTGTCTTTTTCTATGCTTTTATAGTTTCATTTTTAAAAAAAATAGAATTATACTATATATACACCATTTCTTCTTCTGCCCCTCCCCCTCCCCCCGCCCCCTCTCCTCCATATAAGCGTTTTTACCATCAGGAGAGGTTTTTTTTAAAAGTAACGTTACTCACTTTCTGACAGTTTTCTGTAGTTCAGAGAGAAGTCGGTGGTAATTTGGTCCCACGCAGGGATAAAGGCAACAGCTGTCACTCGCATCCTCAACTACCCTGAGCTAGGCTTGGAGCACCTGGTCAGAGCCTTGCCGAGGTGGCAGACTTTGCTGCTGCTGACTCCCTCCTTCTTGCCCCGCCTTACAGGCAGCAACGAAGTGATGAGGATGCTGATCTCTCGAAGCCTGCTTCAGGAGTAGTGCCCAGACCCGGTCTTCTGGCGTGAAGTTCAGTGTGCAACTTGACTTGGCCTCAAGCAGCTCCTTGTGGACAGTTCTGCTGCAAACCAGTTGTGAATTAGAGGGAAGGCCTCTTCTAGGCGGACCCTTCACTGTGTGTCGGCAGCGGTGCAGCGTCTTCGAAGAGCTGGAGGAGCCACCTTGGTTGGGGGACGTCACAAAAGGACACACTACCTTGTTTTCCTGATGCACGCAGGCCACCAGTGCAGACGCAGCATCAAACCATAGGCCTCTCTTGGATCCGCGTCATCTTGACTTGTCTGCATTTGGCTGGATCACTGGATCCTCTTCCAGGGACCTGGGTACTTCCATGGAGGCTTTTTCCTGTTTATAAAGCAAAGGTATGGAGAAGGAAAAATGGAGAGAAAATGGCCTCCTCTCTTTTTCTGTCCTCTGCACCTCGGCTAAAGGTGCGAAGGGCTCTGTGGGTGCACTCCCTGTATAGCACACCTCTGAAAGTCAATCATGATAAAATGAGTGTTAGGAAATCTTTGTTCCTAAGCTGCGATTTAGGGGATATCAGGACATCTGGACTGCCTGACTGTCGTGGACTGAAGTCACTTGGGACTTTGAGGTCTTGTTGCTTTCTTTTTTTAAGAAGCACGTGGTCTAGGAATGGTATTCACAGTTTCTATAACCCTTTCTAATAAATACTTTGAGTATATTTTTTTCTATCTGTGTTTCTATTTTCTTCTTTGAAGTTACTTCTCTTTTTAAATATTTTTAATTACTGCATTGATAAATAAAACTACCCCTTTCTGTACCATCTTGAGTTCTGCTGAAGTTGGTTTTTATTTTATTTCTGTAACTAAGCCTTTACCACTATTTTTTAAATTTTTATAATTTAATTAAATACTTAACTAGATTTTGGAATAATAATAAAAATCTCTCCTTGACCTAATTGACTTGAAAAAAATAAGCCCCTTAAATCAGTAATAGCTTTGCAAACTAAGCATTGTTTATGATTTACGAAGGTAGATTGAAAGTAATATTCAAAAATGGAGACTTGTCAGAGAACCCTTCTGTAAATGATCACTGCGTCACTCTATTCCCTTATCCCTGTTGAAGAAAATATCCAAGGCACTTGTTAACCACAAGTCAGTCTTCAGAGAGACCAAAATATACATCTTTAGCTACGACAAGTATTTTCTTTTTTGAATGTAGTTTCTGAAAGGAACTGTGCCTGGCACTGCATAATTTCTGCCTTTAAAGGCCTTATTTAGTAGTTAGGTGCAAGGAAATGACCGCTCTACAAAGAGACAGTGAACTGGGAAAGTGATAACGTAGGAAGGGATTCACGGAAAGGTCGGAATTCAAATTAAGCTTTTATGAAAAGGGAACCAAGGAAGTTGGTTTCAGGCACGAAAGAACCAGGGTCAGAAAAAGTAAAGAATTTGTGTCGGAGCTGTTGACACTTTGGATTTTGTTTTGTGCTTTGGAGTTGGCACGGGAAAGAAAATGTGAGTCGAGCCTGGGAGGGAGGGCTATGAAAACCAAGGTTTGGGTTTTATTTGTCAGCAGTGGGAGCCACAGGAAGTTTTTAATGAGAAGGATACGATGAGATTCATCCATTCACAAGAACATCCTGGAATGTATATGTGGGATGAATATGAGTGGAGAAGGGCATACCCAGTCCATAGGTTCTTGAAGTAGTCAAGGTCTGAGGCAATTTGAACCTGAACTTGGATCGTAAAAGGAAAGTAAGTAGATGTGAGCAAAAATAGACCCGTGCTTAGGACGCCCGCTGTAGAATTTGAGGGCCTCCCTAGTAAGTGGGCTGCTTTCTGGCATTCCAGTTCTGACCTGAAGCAAAAGCAGGTGTTACGGTGTCTTACTATGCATACCTCTCGTAAGAGGTTGAGGAAGTGCTAGTTATTACAAATGCATTCTGCACTATCCTCCCTAGCTGTTGTCCAGAGGTCAGTTTCCCAGTAGCCTGGCAAAGGATTTGACCCCTGTGTGAAGAACATAGTGAACTTTAAGCTGAACTATCGTTGTTCGTTGGCCGTTCCAAAAATGTAACCCAAGAAGCAGAACAGACATGTGTTTGGGAAAACATCTGTGCCAGGCTCTATATTAGGTGTGCAATGTGCACAGGTGACTGAATAACTTAACTTGGCTGGACCTTACGGCCTGAGATGGCTGGTAACTAGGAAACCATTTCAGCATTTGGTAGCAAGAACAAAGATGTACAGGAGTGCTCTGGGGTACAAGTAATCTCGATGGTCAGAACAGGACAACTTCGGTCCAAATTGCATTTCCAAGTTGTCTGAACTCTTCAGTATCTCTTCACACTACCTCCTATCCCGGTCAAGGGGAAAAGCTCATGGCTCTAGTTATATGTATGTTTCAACAGAAGAATGTTTAGGTTACCTGTTAAAATTTCCTCTTCGTTCTTTGTAGACTTGATAAATTAAAAGCACCTTATTTACGTGCTTTAGTGCTTGTCTGGTTGTTCTTTTATTTTAAAATCACTAGGGCTTCTCCCAAGCACTGTCCTGTAAATTATCCTATGTATCTCTTGATTTTCACAAGGGAGTGCTCTCCCGAGTGGGCGCTCGAGGGGGATTCCTTGTGTCAGATCGACTGGAATTGCATCGAGCACCAGCCCTGCTGAAAAGAGCGACTGCGAGAGCCGCTGTGACGGCAGCCCGGGCCCTGGGTTCAGACTCCCATCTCCACATCTGATCGCCAGCTCTGCCTCTCGGAGACTCGAAGCAACGCCATCAAACTCCCTTTGGCTGCTTTCCTTTCTGCCTCAAAAGAGTTGATGAATCAAGTGAAAGAATACATATACAGGACTCGGACCTCAGTACATTAAGAACTCTCAAATATTAGTCAATATTATGAACCTAATTTTATAGGTAACCATAGAATTGTGCAGAGACTAAGTGGCTTGCTCATACTCACACAGGTGGCAGGCTGACGTAAGACACATCTCTTTCAAGATCCTTTAAAATATGATCGTGACTACCAGTCAGGTAGTGCTGATCACCAAGTACTTTTGGTCTGTTTCTCTTCCAGGAAGATGGCAGGATTACATTTCCCTTTTGCCAGCTTTACAAAAACATATGAGCACATAAACACATCGCTAGGGTTTCTCCCAGGATCTTAGAAAGGGCCCAGACGCTTAAGCTTCATTAGCTTCACGGTAAATTTCCCATTGTCCTTCCTCTGTGCTTTATCTGTGCATTTCTATGTACATTCTCACTCAAAAGTTGTTTTCCCTTCAGAACTCAGAAAGATTTGTTATTCCCGGGAATTATGACCAACCAAACACCGCATGAATGAATGCCCTCCGGTGAGCGTGGACAGGGAAGGCTGATGGCCACAGCACTGTGTCGAAGAGATCAGAACAGAATGGGTCCCTGTGTCCCCACCTCAGCAATTCCCAGGTAGTAGCCCTCATTGGAAGGAAGAGAAGAGGATGCAGAGGCCAGAGAGTAGGAGAGTGAGGGACCCACCCAGTGGACAAGTCTGTCCAACTGAAAAATCCTTAAATGCTTGGTGAGCTGTGACAAATAGTAGGGAAGGGAGAGAATGAACCAGGATAGACAGAATGTTCTTTCTTTTCTTTTAAGATTTTATTTATTTTTTCGGAGAGAGGGTAAGGGCGGGAGAAAGGGAGGGGAACATCGATCTATTGCCTCTCACACACGCCCCAAACCCCGGATCCCCCTGCAACCCAGGCATGTGCCTACCAGGAATCGAACCGGCGACCTTTCACTTTGCAGGACGACACTCAACCAACCGAGCCGCACCGGTCAGGGCCAGAATGTTCTTTCATTGCTCAGAATGAAGCTAAATTCCTCATGACTCGCAGGGCCCTGAGAGCTTCCTCCACTGGCTCCAGGCTGAATTTTCTCTCATTTATTGGTAAGTGAGGGTGATGCTACGTGTGCACCTAGCTCCTTTTATTTTTCTCTCCGGCTGCTTTCCTCCTTCCACCCAGTTTTCTGGTCCATAGCCCAGGGCAGCTGGGTCTGGTGGAGGCGACTGGAATACTCACCTCCTATCAGCACACACAGACAGCAGTGCTAGCTAGCTCTGTGAGCCATCCATGAGCCCCCCCCCCGCCCACACACACACACACACACACACACAATGACAAACTGTCAGTTCTGCGGGCCCACAGAGGGCGAGGGGATTTGAAGCCATCGTGCTTTGGAAAAGTGGGGCCGGCGGTTTCTTTCCAGTGTGGTTCTCTTCGGCTTTGTTTTGGTTCTGCCCCTGCCCAACTTTACTGTGGGCACTGCAGTTTCCTCCAGTTTTGTGAAGAGCTATATACACAGTGCTCCAGGACAGTCTGCTGGTTACCTTGGTTAACCCTCCTCACCCATCATGAAGACCCTGAGCAGATCACACTATTCGAGCCTTTCTACAGAAAATCAGGAAGCATCACTGTTTTCCATTTTGTCTATAAACCAGTTTGTAGGCTTAACGAGCTGGGAGACTCTCCCTCCAGACTTTAAGCTGATCAGAGTCAGAAATATACCTAACTCATCTCTTTATCCTCGGTGCCTTTTTGGCACATAGTAGGAACTCACTGTTTACTGAACACGTAGAAAAAGAGGGGGAAAACAAGCCACCACTGTGGATGCAGCACTAATTGTAGCTGCTGGCAAATCCCATGCAGGATCAGACAAGACAGACCATCAAAAGGCAGCTACACACGCAAGAACATGAACGGTCTCCAGAGAAGTATGGTGAGTGTGCAGGCAAACTCAGGAGGCCGTGAACTGTGTGATACCATTCATACAGCGTTCTTGAAAACAGAACAGGAAACACAGGTTCCTCATCGCCAGGCACCAGCTTGTGGGAGGGGAAGAAGAGTGCCTATAAAGGGGTGGCATAGGGGCTGAGGTGAGGGGACAGTTCTGCATCGTGACTGGGGTGGTGGCCACCGAAGCCAGACCTGTGACGCAGTTGCCCGGAAGTGCACACACGGGCACATGAAAGTGACTGAGTGTGTCACTGGTGACGCACCACTGTCAGTTTTGTGGTGCTGAGATTGCACACTGTGCAGGATGCTGGCAATGTTGGGGAAGGAGGGGTGAGGTGTGCACAGGACCTCTGTGTATATTTTCTCTAGCCACTTCCTGTGAATTTACAATTACTTCAGAATAAAAAATCTCAAAGTCAACCTGCTGGTGAGACTATGTTTCCCCAACCTAGTGTATACTTTGCAGTTCGCGTCTCCCACCTCCCTGGCTGGCGGTGGTGGTGGCCCCAGTAAGGCCTTCACTGTGGTTCACTGCGCCTGCTCGGGACAGAGCACAGGGGATGGAGAGTTGGAGCCAAGGGCAGATGAGAAGACTGGGAAAACGGGGCAGTGGTGGGCGGGTGATTTGGGCTGGGCTTTACTTTTCAAGCCAGCAGGTCTGTGCCTGGAACTCAGACCCCTGAGAGCAGGGTTCAGGAACCCCTTGCTGCTCCATAGCATCCCTCATGAGGAAACCGAGACCTTCAGAGACCCACAGCTCTCAGAAGTGCATTGTCCCCCCTCCCCACTCCTTTCCTCCACACACAATAAAAAACTATGAGGGGCCTTGTGCGCCAAGGAGTTGAATTTTATTCTGTGGTAATGAAGAGCACGGGGGTGGTAAGATGGAGAGGAATTAAAAGATTTGTTTTGTCTAGTAGAGGAGTGAAGACTGCACTGGAGATAGAAAAGCAGTTCGTTGTTGCAGTCCACTGGGAGAGAGAGGGTGGAGGCCTACAGTGGGGCAGTGGAAACAGGGAATTGCAGACATCTGTTAAGAAGGAGAACCGAGCCCTGGCCGGGTGGCTCAGCTGGTTGGAGCATCATCACACACACCAAAAGGTTGTGGGTTTGATCCTCAGTCAGGGCACATGCCCGGGTTGTGGGTTTGACCCCTGGTCGCAGCACATGTATGGGAGGCGACCAATCAATGTTTCTCTCTCTCTTCCCTCTTCCTCTTTCTCTAAAATCAATAAAAACAGTGCAAGTACAGGAAGCACAGAGAGTCCCAAACAAGATGGGTTCAAAGAGGCCCACTCCAAGACACATCATAACTAAAATACAAAACGTTAAAGATATAGAGAGAATCTTAAAAGCAGCAAGAGAAAGGCAGTTCATTACCTACAGGGGAGTTCCCATAAGACTTTCAGCTGATTTCTCAAAAGGAACTCTGCAGGCTTAGATGGGATTGGCAGGAAATATTCAAAGTCATGAAAAGCAGGGACCTACAGCCAAGATTGCTCTACCCAGCAAAGCTATCATTTAGAATCAAAGGGCAGATAGAGAGCTTTCCAGACAAGAAAAAGCTGAAGGAGGTCATCATCACCAAACCATTATTATATGAAGTGTGAATGGGACTTATTTAAGAAAAAGAAGATCAAAACTATGGACAATAAAATGGCAATAAATGCAAATCTATCAACAAGTGAATCTAAAAAACAAACTAAGCAAACAAGAATAGAGACAGAATCATGGATACGGATATTTTGTATCTCTGTATCACCCCCCTCCCACCTGGTTTTGATGTTGCCAGATGAAGGGGGGGTGTGGGGCAATGAGTGCAGAGGTGAGGGGATGAAGAGGTACAAATAGGTGGTTACAGAACAGCCATGGGGATGTAGAGTACAGTGTAGGAAATGGAGCAGCCAAAGAACTTATACACATGACCCATGGACATGAACAATGGTGTGGGGATTGCCTGAGGGAGTGGGGGGTGCTGGGTGGAGGGGGGCAAAGGGGGGAAATCAGGACAATTGTGATAGCATAATCACTAAAATATGATTTTTTAAAAATTAAAAAATAATTAAAAACATATCCTCAGGCGAGGATTAAAGTAAAAAGGAACAGAACTGCAAAGACCTGGTCACAGGCTGGATGAACAGGGATGCTGAGGAGGGGGCTCAGGGCAGTTCCCAGGCTTGGAGAAACGGGGAACTTGGAGAAAGGAGAGAGCAGAGGAAGGAAGTTTGGGGATAGGAATAACAAGCTAAATTTTCACCCGAGTCAGACGGTGCAATCCTTTCCTTTCATGAGGGCTAACGTGCTATTACTTCCTAATCAGTTGCCATCACTCATGAATGTATTTACTGTCTTCTAAGACTTAAAAATCTATATTTCTTTGCCCTCTTTTCACACACTTTCCACTTTTTCCACAGTTCATCGACGCTGTGCCAAGCTGGCACACCCATGAATGAAGGAATTTTCTGTATATGTAAGCCTTTATATATTTTTTCAACAATGTGTTTCACGTGATGCTACAGCCAGAACTGAAAAATAGGGAAATGCTGAAGAGTTATTATATCCCAAACCAGTGTTTGTTACAGGGCAGACCAAAGCCATGTGTGGGCTGAAGGAGTTCATACAATGGCTATCGTGTAAATGAATGTTTTAGTCTGTCCTGCTTTAACAAATCCCATAGACTGAGTGAGTTAAAAACAAATATCAATTTCTTACACTTGTGGCATCTGGGAAGTCCAAGATCCAGATGCTGTAATCAGCGTCAGGTGAGGACCCACTCCATTTTGACAGCTGGCTGCCTTCTTGCTGCATCCTCATATCGTGGAAACAGGTCACCTTTTTCTTGTCTCTTCCTATAAGGGCACTAATCTCATTCATCAGAAGTCCACCCTCATAACCTAATTACCTCCCAAGGGCTCCATTTCCAAATACTATCTTACTGGGGACTAGGGCTTTAACATATGAGGTTTAGGGGGACATAAACATTCAATCCATAGCAAATTACAAAGCAGACTTTTTGTTTTGGATATATTTCCATCAGTGTGTATATCACACTGTAATGCAGTTTTAACCTATTAGGCTCATGGGAGGCAGCTGTTTTCTTCATCTGTGCTTTCCCATTGTACTAAAAAGTTCATGGTATATAGTAAGCAATCAAAAATATATTAGACTGGCCCTGGCCAGGTAGCTCAGTTGGTTAGAGTGTCATCCTGATAAGCCAAGGTGGTGCGTTCGATCCCTGGTCAGGGCATGTACAAGTAGCAACCAGTGATGCATAAATGAGCGGGACAACAAATGAAAGTTCTCTCTTTCTCTCTCTCACTCTCTCAAAAGAAGATCAGTAAAAAATATAATAGACCAACAGAACTAAATTACTAGGGAAAACATTCCTGAAGAAATTAAGGGGTTTACCTAAAGTAATCCAATTAGAATTAAGAAATCAATGTTAGAAATTAGGACTTCTGACTGCTCTGAGTTCAGCAGAATTTCCTTTTATCTATTTTTTCCTTGGGCACCGTTTATTACTTTGACAGTTCATTTGAGTTCAAATGACTGTCTAATATGGCATTTCTTACATCTTTATCAGATTTATCAAGTACTTTGTATTCTTGTGACTTTCTTGTTTTAAAGACTTTTTTCTTCCTTTAAACTGCCCTATTAAATTTCAAAGAGAACTGCTTTCAAAGCCTCATTTACTTCGGTACATTGGAGAATCTTGACCAAATCCTGTAATTACGGAGGACATGAGTTAACCATTTGTAGAAATCTATCAATTTAGTGTTTTTTAATTGAGTTTTCTAAGTTTTGCTAATTCTCTCATAATACAGTGTCAGATTCCTTCGCAAATACCAACCTTGTCCTGAACTTCAGCTGGATGGCTTGATTGCTTTTATTGCACAGAAAAAAAGACTTTCCTCTTGTTAAATGTTTGTAGAATTGTTAAGTTGGAACTGTTGGAGCTAAGAGAGATCTACAGATTGTTAAGAACATACAACCTCACCCTGTCAACCAGAATCCCTGGGACTTTCACAACTGGTTCTTTTTCTGAAAATGGCCTTGCCCACTGTCTCTCTGCTCCTTATGTGGCTCCCACAGAACTGTTTTCCAATGTCTTGTCAGTGTATGACTGTTTGGAATTAAAGTCAAAGTCCACTTGTACTTGTTTGACGCTGTGAACTCCGCCCCCTTGCCACTCTTTGCTTCTTCCCTCAGAAGACCTCTCTCGAGCCCATGTTCACTCAAAGGGCACTCTGTTTGGACTCCCAGGTTCCTTAGTGAGGGACAAAATTCAGCGTATCTTTTTCTGTGAGAACAAGCTCTGCTCTAGGATCATCTTTCCCAAGAATCACCTGCAAGTTATTTTACCCACTCATGCATTGTGGCACATCTTTGGATGATTGGCAAGTGCCACCCCCACCGTCTTATGCCAGCTGCCAAAGGCCCTGTTACCTCTTCAGTAAGAATAGAGCCAGCAGTATTTGGGGAGGTTTCAGGCATAGCTGGTATGTTAGTGGGCCATTGATCTTCTAAATATTTGTATGTTCATAGCTGAAAAATTGTTCACACTCCTCTTTTCAAGCCTGACATGGATTTCTGGTCTGCCTGTAAACTCAAACTACTTGTCCGAAGACAGACAATGTTTCGGCCTCACCATAGATGCTCTGCTGTTAACCAGGAAATGTCCTTCTTGAGGAGAGTCAGTGTGGTATGGTCAGAACCTTGGGCTTCCCTTTTTGTAATATTTAAGGAGCATCTGTGGGCAAAAATAGAAATACTACCTGTCTCCAGCCATCAGTTTTTTTCTTAGTTATGAACACTCCAATGGGTTTCCTTGGACAGTTCTCCTATCAAAAATTAAAACTCAACTTAATCTGAGTTATAGATGTTATGAGGTCATGACTTACATGCACAGAGGATAAAACTATGTCAATTTTAGCCTCTAGGTATTTTATTCTCTAAAACCACAGGTCAGAAACATGTATATAGGTCCATCTTCTGAAACACCTAAAGCGTGCACTCCCTCATGATCTGATAACTGTTTTTATTACTGTCACCAAGTACAAAGGGTCAGCATGAAAAGTTTGGGGCAAAGCTTAATGTGATTTTCATCACAATACTGTTAAAGCACAGCTGCTTCTTTAGCCTAAGGGTAGATGAATTCATTTCACAAAGATCAAAGTTTACTTCTCCTACATGACTTTTTTTATGAGTCATTAAAGACAGTCCCTGACTACTTATTGATCCCCCACTGTGCCCTCTTTTCCTGACATCACTGTTTCTCCTGACTTAGGAACATTCTGCTTCAGTAACTGACACCCTGAATTCTGTTTTCACTTGACAAGTACTTACCGAGAGCCTCCCACATGCCCAGTGATGTGCTAAGCTGACAGGACACTGTCCCTGTTTCAGAGACGGACGTAAAAAAAGTGCATAGACAAAAAAAATCACTTACATTTTGGTAAGTACGATAAATGAAACAAACAAATGACGGTGAAGGAGAGAATAGGAGGTGGTGAGAAGCTTGTTAGTTTGCGGGTGAGACCCAAGGGGTCAGCCATTTGAAGGGTAGTGTTACCTTAGTCAGTCAAGAGCTGGGGAGTCTCCCATGTACCAGGTTGGCACAGGAGGAGGTTCTTACACTGAGCACCCTGAAAGCTAGAAAGGTGAATGGACAGGGCCCCAGCATCCCAAGAGCCAGCAAGACAGTCTGAGAGAAAAAAAGCTCTCCTCTCCCTAGCCCTGTAAGAACCGTGGGCTGGAGCAGGAAGGGGAGATGGTCTTTGAGATGGGGGACCGCCACTCTCCCAGGTCATGGCACCTGAATAAACCTCTTTCCTTTGGCACCAGCACCTGTCTCATGAGTTGGACTTCCTTTCCGACAGGCGGCCGAGCCTGCGTTTCGACAAGGTGTTTGGATTTGTAATCTCAGTGCTCTGAGAGAGCATCAGATAGGTTCAGATAGGGGCAAGAGTGAGACAATTTGATCAAAGCTTTCAGATCATTCTTGCTGTTTTGTGGGCAGCAGACTGAAGGAAGGCAGGCGCTGAGCTAAAAAAGAAAAAGTAGTTTTAGTTTCCCTGTGTTTGATATTTGACTTCTTTAAGGGAACTTGATTCTCCGAGTTTGTGGGTTAGATCAAAAGAGAAAGGAGAAACAAGAGCAATGCCCTCCTGGCTTTCCTCTCTGCCTCTCTGTTTCTTCCTTCTTTCCCGCTTCTTCCTCACTGAGTAGCAGCTATGGATGCGCAACATCTCACATATGTTCAACTTTGAACGCTTCACTGAACATTAAGCTAAAACAAATATTTAGGAAACTTTTTAAATTGCAGTTAGACTGTGAATAATCCAGATATTAAGAGGATAAAGATTTGTTTGCACGTTGAGTAGGTTAAAATATATTTCTTTTAAAAAGCATGAGATGGAAATGAGCTCTCCAGCCATGGAAAGACATGGAAGAAACTGAAAGCATATTGCTACACAAAAGAATCCAATCTGAAAAGGCTATACACTGTAGGACCCCAATCATGTGACATTCTGGGAAAGGCAAAACTGTAGAGATAGCAAAAAGGTCAGGGGTTGCCAGGGGTTAGGGAGTGAGGAAGACTTAAGTAGATGGAGCACAGAGGATTTTTATGGCAGCGAAAATACTCTGTGTGATAGTATAATGATGGACACATGACATTTGTCCCAACCCACAGAATGTACACTACCACGAGGAAACCCTAATGTAAACTAGGAAGTATTTATGATGATGGGTCAGTTTGGGTTCACTGACTCTAACACGATACCCTACTCTGCTAGGGCATTTTGAAAGAAGAGGGCAGGGGGTATATAGGAAATCTCTGTACCTTCCAATCTTCCTGTGAACCTAATCATACTAAAAAAAAAAATACAGAGAAAGCCTCTAAAATGAACCATGAACAACCCTGACCGGTATGGCTCAGTTGGCCGGGTGTCATCCTGTGAGGCAAAAGGTTGTGGGTTCAATTCCCATCAGGGCACATGCCTGGTTTGCAGGTTCAGTCCCCACTCAGGGTGCGTTTGAGAGGCAAGTGATGGATCAATGTTTCTATCTCACATCGACGTTTCTTGCCCTCTCTTTCTCCCTCCCTTCCCTTCTCTCTAAAAATAAAATCTTTCTTTAGAAAAAAGCATGAAGTAAGGAAAGTAAGGAAGGGCTCAGGGTTTCTAAAGCCCTTCCTGATGAACACTTCCAGGATTCCCTTCCTTACCTGAGTTCTTTTTGTGAGGTTTTGAATCTTTTCAGACACTAACTACTGTATCACTGAATAAACCATCCAGGGCACTAATCTAGGCTGCCTATTAGGTCCCACAAGTTGGATTTTATTTTAACTTTTTAAAACTGAATCTTTGATATGTGTGTTAAGTTTCCCATTAGATTTGACTAACTCCTGGAAACAACTTAAAAATATTTCCCTAACAAATGTGAACTCTTAAAATAGGACTCTTTATTATAATTAAGAATTTGGCAAATTTAGTAAATTGGGATATTAAAAGAACTCAATTTGAAGTTTTGATTGAAAGACAAGGGTTTTTATATAGGACCCCCTTAACCTAACAATTCTTTACAAACACTGATATTTCCTGGAGGGGGAGTTAGCTGGGAATAGAGCACTTTCGATTCCACACAAAGTGCTGTTTTGAGAAACTACCACTCGCGTTTTCAGCAGAAACTATTGCCTGCTGTTGGGTAAGTGCTGTTTGCAGGAAACGTTTGCGCGTGTCGTGGCGTGGGGAGAGAAGCCGAGGTAGGGGCACAAAGATGCTTAAAATTTGACTCCTGCCGTGAAAGAACTTACCCGTTGTCATCACTCAGGATTAGCTCCTCTGACTGGAATCAGAGCCCTTGGGCCTGAGTGCCACATGCTGCCTCCCGTGAACATGGCTGGCCAGGTCCCCGCAGAGCCGCTTCGGCGGGCGAGCTCTGCGGAGCTTGCAGGGCAGGCGGGCGCGGCTCCTGCGGCCGACCCCCCTCCCGGGGCTGAGATGTCCCCGCGCCGCTCTCATCCGTGGGCTCCGACCCGTCCCGGGTTCCTGCCCTTTTCTGAGTGGAAGTTAACATCCCAAACAAAACAAGCCGCACAGACCCCCCCGCCCCCCAGGTTCTCTGACCCTTTTCTCCACCTGGAGCAAGAATTCTGTGTCCGCAAATGTTAGCACGGCAGCCTCGGAGAAAATTAAGGCCTTTCCCCCACGAAAAATGAATGCAAGTCGCCTTCGCGTTCGTATTCCACCTGTGCGCAAGTCAGCTCCACCCACAGGCAGGTCTTCCCCAGCGCCACCAAACCTTTGGCCCGTCCCTGGTGCTACCTGTAAACCTGACGTCACCCGCGCTTGCGTGGGCGGCCCCAGGCACCAGACCGCGCGCACTGCGGGGCGTGCGGGGCGAACGAACGAGCCCGAGGTCCAGCACTCCCCAGAACACACCTGCTTCCCGCACACACGCGCCTGCAGGCGGCCTCCCCGAGGCCGGCGAGCGTGCGGTCTCCCACGGCCTGGCAGCCAATTTCACTGCATTTCCCCGCCCATTTCCCTTCGGAAAAAACTCTGGAAGCCATTGCTCTTGTTTCACCTTGTCCCTTCCTTTTTTTTTTTTTCTTTTGCGATTTTTCAGTTTCAATGTATCTGTTGTGGAATGAGAACGTAAACCCTCCTGGGAAACAATCCAAGCGCACTTTCTTTGGTTATAAAAACATATTCTCCCTTATCCTGCCCACAACTTCTTCAACAAGCGCTTTTCAGTGACTTATCTTTATATCTTCATGGGCTCTCTCCAAAGTAATCAACTCAGTCATAACAGCAATCACAGCTAATTATTGGTATGCATACCGTTCAAACGCAACAACTGGTAGAAACAGGTTCGGGAGCTAATAAAACATGTAATACTCGGTAAACATACTCCTCATTTGCTGAAGGCAAAAGTCCTACCAACGGGGGCTATTACCATGAAGTGAGCATTTGCCTTTTCTTTTTTTAATTTTTACATTAATGCATGTTTATTTTTTACATTAATGCATGCATGTCCCCAATGCATGTTTTTATTGTTCATGCTATTACAGATGTCCCCCCGCTGCCGGGCCTTCCCCACCTTGCTCTCTGTGTCCACGGGCTTTGCAATGTGTGCGTACGTGTTCTTTGGCTAATCTCTTCTGGTCCTGCCCCACATCCCTCCCCTCTGAGATCTGTCAGTCTGTTCCATGCATCCAGGCCTCTCGTCCTATTTTGATCCTCAGATTATTTTCTTCATTAGATTCCCCCTGTGAGTGAGATCACCGGGTGCTTGTGTTTCTCTGGCTGAAGCCATTGTTCTCGCCAGCAATGTCCCCACTGCGGGGACCGTGCGTCATGGCTTAAAACTGCCTGTGGCAATTTGTTTCCGTTTTTAAAAAATAATTTCTATGTCATCACAGTTACATACATAAATAATTATGTCAAATAGTTTCATAAGGCTTTTTAATGAAAAACTGTAGCCCTCTTTCCTCTCTCTCTCCACTGTTCAAGAAAGAGTTGTTTTCAAAACTTTTTAAATTTCATCTAGTAATTATCTCCATATTCCAAAATAACATGCTTACATTCTTAATTATTGATTTTTATGGTTAGGTCAATTTATTTATTTCTTGATATGAAAGATAAAAATGTATGGGTTCTGCCTTGGCTGGTATGGCTTGGTGGGTTGGGTGCCAGTCTGCGAACCAGAAGGTTGCTGGTTCGATTCCTGGTTGGGGCACATGCCTGGGGAGTGGGCCAGGTCCCCAGTAGGGGGAGTACAAGAGGCAACCAGTTGATATCTCTCTCATACATCCATATTTCGCTCCCTCTCTTTCTCCCTCTCTTTCCCTCTCTCTAAAAATACATAAATAAATCTTTAGAAAAGAAGAATTTATGGGTCCTACACCCCTTCTACCCAGCCACATAGTCTTTTTCTCCATCAGTTTTCCCAGTGAAGTTATAATATGATTTCTGGTTAAACCAACGTGTAGTTTTACATTAATATATGTCTTGAGCCTCATAATGTTCTATGATGTCCTTTCTTGTACAATATTTTATTTTTAGAGATTTTGTACTTTCTTCCATATGACAGTTAAGATATCAGATAAGTCAAAATTAATAAGTACCTATCCATATTCGAGATTTTGACATATTTTCATCCCATAAAGCTAATATAAAGTAATAGTATATAAAATATTATTAATAATAATATAAATGTTAATGCAATAATTAATACTCATATATTACCACTGCTAATACTAATTAATATTACTACTAAAATAAAAATAATTCTAGGAGATATTGCAAAATGCAAACCCTAGAATATTTAGTTTGAATTGAGTTTCTGTCCCCACTAGGGACAGTGTAACAGTTTAGGATAGACTTGGACAGGGAGCCAGATCACTAATTTAAATGTCAAACATAAACCTATGAAACCTTTAGGAAAAAAACAGAAGAAAATCTTCAAAACTATGGCTAGGCAGAGTTCTTAAACTTAACACCAAAAGCACGGTCCATAAGGAAAACTTGATAAATCTGATTTCCTCACAATGACAAGCGATTGCTCCGTGGGAGACTTTGTTCAGCTGATGGAATGATAAACCTCAGATGAGGAGAAAGTACTTGCAAACCACATATCCAATGAACCGCTAGTGTCTAGAATATGTAACTCTTAAACTCAAAACAAAAACCAATTCAACTAGAAAATGAGTAAAAGACAAGAAGAGACATTTTGCAGAAGAAATGCACTCTGTGCACATGCACGTGAAAAGATGTTCGATGTCGTAGATTTTTAGGAAATGCAAGTTAAAGCCACAATGAGGTATCACTGCACACTTATTAAAATGGCCAAAATTAAACAATAGAGACAACACCAAATGCTGGTGAAGATGTAGAGAAACTGGGTTACTCCTACATGGCTGGTGGGCTTGTCGATGGAAAGCAAGTTTGGCAGTTTCTTTTAAAACTAAAGATAGGCTTTCATATGACCCAGCAACTGCACTCCTGGGTGTTTATCTCAGAGAACAAAGACTTATGTTCAGCTTTGGCTGGTGCGGCTCAGTTGATTGGAGCAACATCCCGCAGACCAGAGGGTCACAGGTTCATTTCCTGCTCAGGGCACATACACAGGCTGTGGGTTTGATCCCCAGTCGGGGCATGTATGAGAAGACAACCTATCCATGTTTCTCTCCCATGTCAATGTTTTTCTCTCTCTCTGTCTTTCTGTCAAAGTAATGAAAGAATGTTCTTGGATGAGGATTAAAAAAAAGAACAAGTAAATACATAAAAATAAAAACAATGGTCTTTGTCTAAACAAAAAGACTTATGTTCATACAAAAAGCTGTACATGAATATTTTTTCACAGCAATCCACAACTGGAAACAACCCAAATGTCCTTTAACCAGTAAATGGTTAGAGAGAGTGTGATACATACTCAGTGGAAAAAGGAATAAACTACAGATATACCTAACAACCTGGATGAATCTCCAGAGAACTATGCTGAGTGAAATAAAGCCCACCCCCAAAGGTTGCATACTGTATGATTCCATTTATATGTCTTCAAATGACAACATTATAGACATGGGATATGGACGGATATGAGGGAGAGGGGAGTGGGTGGGGCTGCGAAGGTGCCTAGGCAGGATCCTTGTGGTGATGGAGATGATCTGTATTTTGACGATATCATTGTCCTGGTTGTGATGTTGTGTTGTAGTTGTGCAAGATGTTACCACTGGGTAAATTGTACAAGGATCTGGTTAAAGTGTATAAGTATCTCTCTGTCTATTACTTCTCACAACTGCATGTGAATCTGCAATTATCTCATG